>JAKTTS010000024.1:0-62992 GCA_030560485.1 Ascoidea tarda (nom. inval.) | reverse complement strand
ATAATAATAATAATAATAATAATAATAATAATAATAATAATAGTAATAATAATAACAAAATTCATAATAAATTCACAACTCATAAGAAAAATAAAACTATCCCATATTCTTTATTCAAATTACCTTATAGAATGATTTTTGCTGTCTCTACACAGGACTCAATAATTATTTATGATACTCAATCTCTAGAACCTTTGGCCTTGGTAGCTAACCTACATTATTCAACTTTTACTGATTTAACATGGTCATCTGACGGTTTAACATTAATAGTCTCCTCAACAGATGGGTTTTGTTCTTCTGTAATTTTTGAGGAATCTTTTTTGGGTGAGAGATACAGTGATGATAACAGTAATCATGAGAATGAAAAATTAAACGATAAAGTTTCCATTGACGATAAAAATATCACCAATACTATTAATACCACCAATATTACTGGCAATACAAATAATAAGGACTCTGTAAACTTGGATCAGAAAAAAAATGCAAATGCTTTAGGAATCGATACCGCTAAAATAACTGAAAATCCTATAACAGATTCACCAAAAAATATATCTAAAACTGCAAAAGTGATAACAGCTATAAAGGAGATGGAAAAAGAAAAGCAAACTATAAACACATTGCTAATGGAAGCAAGTAATACTAATAAAAGGAGTAGTATCACTGAAGAGAGAAGAGAAAAACATAAAAAAATAGATGATAAAAACAATAAGAATAATAAAAATAAAACTGATTTAAAAACCATTGAAAAGAAACAAGAAACTGGGGATCCAAAAAAGAAAAAAAGACGTATTGCACCGATTTTGGTTGAAAAAAAATAGAATTATTCAATTTAATATAATACAATATAATCTAATATGAAATGAGAATTTGTGATTTTTGTTAGGCTTTTAATGATTGAACAACTTTTCTGTAATAATCGAATTTTTTAAGTAGTTTCAATGGTAAAATTATATAGATTAATAATTAAATGAAACGGTAAAAGTTGATGAAAAATATTATTATTCATTATTTATTATTTAATAATTTTCATTGTTTTAAAATAAAAAAAATGCGTAAATAAAAAAAAATATTAAAAATGAAAGTAAAAAGAAAGTATAAATGGCAACAATTAACTACAAAATAAAATAATTCTATGAAATAGTAATAGTAATAGTAATAGTAATAGTAATAGTAATAGTAATAATAATAATGATAATAATAATAATAACAAAAAAGGGAATGGAAGAGAAAAAAAATTTTAAAAAAACCTGAAATTTTCAAAGGATTATTTTTTAACCAGATTCAAAATATTTAATTTTTCAATGTAGAATTTTGAACGTAACGTTTTCTGGCCTTTTCAATCATTTCAGCCTTTTTTTGTTTCAAATTGAGAGCTCTTTGCTCTTTAGTTGGGGCCCAGCCAACGACAGTTTTATTCAAGTCTGTCGAATGTGAGATGTTATTACTCTGGGTAGCTTTTTCAGCGACTGCTTGATTTTCTGTTGAATTTTCTGTTGAATTTTCTGTTGAGTTTGCTGTTGAGTTTTCTTCATTTGATGGTGGAAATGGTAGATATCCATTTTTAAGGAATTTTTCAACAGTTTCTTCAATTGATCCAGTTTTTTCTAAATCATATCTAATTTGAGCAACGGATAATTGGGGAGCTAATGTTTGAACAACTTCAATCATATCATCATTGACAGCACGACGGCGTTTATGTATTGTGTGGTTTGGTTTTGATTTTGATTTTGATTTTGATTTATGTTTTGAGCCAGTTGACAGAGATTGAGCAGAGGATTTCGCTGGCGTTGTTGAAATTCCTGAATTTGATGTGGAATTGGTTTGTTGTTGCTGTCTACTAGATTTTGGCCCCAAACCTGGATCAGCAAACCACTTTATGAGCACAAAGACAGCGAGCAAGACAGAAACAAACACAATAGAAGAGATATCCATGATTCACACACAAGTTGATAAAGAACAATCAGATAAGCACCAGTAACGAAACAAAACAACTAGCAAGTTATAGGTGAAAGAATAACGAATTGGCAGTTATCAGTGAGAGAATCCAATGGAAAGAAGTTTCCAAGCTGTGCTGCATCCGACATCCAGCCAGTACGAAAAGTCAACTACAAACATCCGGCATTTATTAAAAGATACAGCAACGAATAACAGTATAAGAGTATAGAAGGTATAAAAATAAAAAGTACAACAGAAAAGAGAAGAGAAGGAGGCTAATCTGTGCTGAACGACGACGCATTGCCAAAATCTAGTTTGAATGCTTTTCCTGTGTTGTGTATCAGTAAAGATATTGTGTTAGTAATTGAACAGGGGACGTTATACTTCTTCATTGATGGAGTGATACATACTTTCGTTTTTGATTGTGTAGATAAAATTAGTTATAATCTCGCTCTCTTTAGTGTTTTTGCTAAGAAAGTCCTTCTTGACAGCACTTGCCAACTCTTTTTTCGAAATTCTATCTTGGTGTCTTGCTGTATAGGTCTTTTTGCCTATTTCACTACCTAACATAAACCCACTAATGCTCATGGCAGTTGGAACATCGAGGTTATATTTTAACCTGTACTTTCTTAATGATTCAATGGGATAGCTTTCAAAATCCAAGGCATGAGGGATCTTTTTATCCTTTGGACCATTGGAGTTGATATGCCTGGCCAAATACTCCTTTTGAGCCTGGAGTGCAGCAGCATTTCGTGCTTTAGCTGAGGTCTTGTTGGAACCTGAGTTGTTGATTGAATTCGGATTCAGATTAGGGGACTTTTCATAGTCAGATATGACGGATGTTTCTCTGTTGTTTCTGGCCATTTTTTATCATTTATGTGTGTGGGTTTAAAATACCAAAGTGAAGAAACCAAAGGGAAGTGGGCAAGATAGAAAGAATAAAAGTGCCCATTCTAACATTGTCTTTATAGCGAATTATCGCTCTGTGCCTTTTTCCGATAAAAAAACTTTGACAGTTGCACGCGAAACCAGCACTGCGGGGCTATTCGGCTTTGTGCGTAATTATGTTAGTTTATGTATTATCTGTGTAATGTTGCGTATACATGCATGATTATATCTATCTTCCTATTTGGTCTACACAGTTTTTGGTGTTTTATTGGGGTGATTGCCTACATTTTTTGCTTTCTGTAAAACAATCTTCTTAGCTTTTTGGATTAGAAGTTTTCATCATCTTGCCTTTCTATTTGACTGTTATCTTATCTTTCTAGTTGATTATCATTTGTATAGGTTTATATTAGCAGCAAACTGTCTAACCTGATTGCATTGGCTTCATTTTTGGTTATTCTACGATTTCCTTTGGTTTCGTCAGTTTCATTAGTTTCATCAGCTCTTTCAACTCTTCCAGCTTCTCCGATTATGTTTGCATTATCTAAATTTATAGATTTGTTGTGTGAACTCTCTGAATTATAAATGGCTGGTTCCAAAGATTCTCTTAGAAGATAAATAGAATTGTTGTCAGAAACATAAAGAAAAGAGGATGATGTCGTATTCAGTTCAGTTTGATTGTCATTATTACTAATACTACTATTATTATCTATGTTATTATCAGTATTATTACTATTAATATAAGTAGTATTACTATTAATATAAGTAGTATTATTATTAATGTAAGTAGTATCACTATTAATGTAAGTAATATCACTATTATTATAAGTAGTATCACTATTGATATTATCATCATTATCATCATCATCATTATTATTATCAAAGAGGGTTATATTTTTTTTTTCCTTTTAGTTATAAATTTGAACCCAATAAAATGAAAGGGATTTTGATCTTTATCGTGGTGGAATTTTGATAAAAATTTTTCTTTTAATCTAATAATCTTATTACGTTTAACAGTTTCTTTCTCTTCCTGTAAATCAGGATTATTATTCGAAATAATTTTTGAAGAGAGTATGTTTTCATCAGGAATATCATTATTATTCAATTCTACCTGACTTTTTTTTGTAAAAATTTTACCAAATCTCATTTTTAAAATAAAAAAGATTTAAAGAAATTAAGCAATACTTTGCAAAAGTCTTAGACAATTAAAATATTTATCTTTCAATTTTCAAGTTGCACAATTAGTTGAGAATTTACTTGAAATGTTTTCTTCTTTTCTCTTAATTAAAATTCATTTTTATAAAGAGGTAAATAAAAGAAAATACAACCTTTATATAATATTGTTTATTGAATTAATAAATATTTTATTTTTTGTTATTAATCTGTTTTTTCTAATGAAAATTATAATCAACATTATCAAATAATCAATTACCACGGTTAAACAATCAAATTTACCAAATTTATCAAGTTTATCAAGTTTATAAACATTTGAAAAAAACTGAAATCTGAATTGTAATTTGGTTTTAGTTTTCTAATAGCACTCTCTGTTTTCTCTCTTTTTTTTTGAGAAGATTCTTTATTATGCTACATTTAAAGCCGGCAATGTTTTAGTTTTTATTGTTCTTTGGTGTCTTTTTGACATAGATCTACAATGCTTCTTCATGCACAACGGAAAAACCGGATTATCTTTTAATGTTCTCATGTATTGACTACACACCTATAAACTATTGTACTATTCTTTTATCATGTGGTGCATATATCAATGTCTCTCACTAATATACCTTCATTACCCATATTTAGACTTCCTAATATTTCAACGCTTGAGTTGGTAATATCATATTCGGAAAAATCATTTTCAGGGTCTTTAGAAGCAAATGGTGATTTTCCGTTAAATTTTAGAATTGAGGAGGATCCTCCATATAATATATCATCTTCTATTCCAACTCTATTACAAATAATAACATAAGTTGACTCGTTTTTATTTTGAGGTAAATAAAATGATTCGGCAAGATTTTTATAGTAGATTGTATTAATAAATGGAAAAAACCTTAAGATCCAATAATTCAAATTTGAATAATTCTTTTTAAAGTAATCAAATTTTTCATTTTGATTATCAAAATTAAAATTATTTTTTGTTATTGTATTCGAATTGTCACAATTGTATTCAATGTTGGATTCATTTTCGTCTTTCTCATAAGCATCAAATATGTTTTTATAATAACTTTTTTTCTCATTGAATTGAATTGATTTTTTATCAGAAATTAATGATGGAGAGTTTGAATTCAACCATGCCATTGGACATAAGATCAAAGAACAATGATTTTTTTTGCAAAAAGTTGAAAATTCAAAATCCATGAAAGGCGCTTCAAACTTATAAGGGTTTAAATCCATACAAATTCCTATTGATACATTAGTCTTTTTTCTATCTTTATCATTGACGCCTTCAAGCGAATCACCTAAATTAACAGGAAATACTTGAAATCCATTTGGATTCTCCCGGCAACCCCACTGGTAATCTGTGTCATATAAAAAGGATTTTCTATAATTGAAAGCCACGGAACCATTGGGATGAATTAAACATGTGGAATTGAAGTTTTTGCCGTTATGTATTTCAGGATATCCGATTAATGTGAAACATTTATACTTGTTTGATAGATCGATAGCCCAGTTGATTGAAGGACAATCATCAAAATTATTCAGTTCAATGCCCTTAGAAATATTTTCCAAGTATGGTTTAATATGATCTTTACTGGAAAAGTTATATCCAGTCAATGAAAACTCAGGCAAAACAATCATATCAAGTTTCTTTTTGGGCAAGCTATCATGTTTACTGAAGTAATTGCTGAGTATCAGCGATGCTCTCTGAGCATTTTCATTAAAGCTGCCAATTTTGGGATTTAGCTGAAGACAAGCTACCCTAAACTTCATCATCTTGTATGTCACCAAGCGATATTCCAGCAATATCCAGCAATATCTCCTCATATTCCCGTTGTCTGTTCGGCCCAAATCCCGGATCACGCTGAGCACATGACACATGGGTCCAAACGTATGGGTCTTTTTCTGCAGGTCTGAAAACCATCCCAACGGTGCCTGTATCAGTGTGCTTTTTGATGCAGAGATTACACTGCATGCATGTGCTCACATGGTAGTCATTGAGCTTTCGGAAGCTGGAGAAGATGGCATACAGAAGAGTTGTGCTTTTGCTCGACCTCTTTCTCTCCAGCTCCATGTTCTTTGGCTCTACAAAATGGACAAATTAAAGGACTACAACAAGGACTTTGTCGATGAAGATCGTATGTGTGCTATGGGCAATGCCAGCAGGGTCATTTGACACTCTTTGGGCCTCGCTGCTTTAGTTTGTCCTATTTCTGTTGCTCGCCTGCTCTATTTCTCTGTCCATGTACTTTTACTAACTTTATTGTCTTGCTGTTCATTAGATATTGATGCATTCATAGAAGCTCTAGAGTTTGATGATTCTAATTCTCCCAAAAATGGCACATTTGCATCTTTGGGTCTCTCCAGATCATCGACTTCTTCCTTGAATTTATTTCACTCCTTTCATCTCTCTAGGCCAAGTCAGCGCACTGGTTCTGACAACACTATTCAAAAATCCGATGAAAACAATGAGAAAACAGATGACAAGAATAACAATAAACCAAATACATTTAAGAAATTAAATAATGACGATAAGCCCCCAGAAAAGATTATCTCAAAGAGTGATTGGTCCCCAATATACAATGAACTTAATTCAAACTCAAATAATGTTAATTCTGATTTAAATTTATTTGATCTAAGGAAAATAGAAAAGGACATGTCCACTAAAAATGATTCCAAAAATCAATTCAAAACTCACTTGAATAAAAGTAATTTAATAATACCAGACGCTTTTAAACAAGGCTGGTCCTATCAATTTTTCAGTTGGCCTATTTTATTATTTGCAATTTGGTGGATAGGTCTATTAGCATTTTTTTATTTATTTATTAGAATTTATGTTGCATTATTTGAATCCTTCATAACTTGGAGAGGCAAAAGAAGATCCTTAAGAAAAAATTTAAGAAATTCAAAAAATTATAAAGAATGGATCAAAAACGCTTTAGCTTTAGATAATTACTTAAATTTAAATAAATGGAAATCAGATCCAAAAAATTTTTATTACGATTGGAAAACTCTACTTAAAATCGTTAAAATCCTAAAAAAAATTAATAATAATCCCGAACATTTGGATTCAAATATTGAAAAATTAGTTTTAGTCTTGCAAAATTGTGTTAAAACTAATTTTGCTGGTATTGAAGGCCCAATATTATACTCTCAAACCTATTATAATACGAAAGCTTTAATTGAAGATTATTATAATCAATTGCAAATATCTTTAAATTTAATTATCAATTCCGATAAAATTAATCCCATAGAAAAATATAAAATATTTAAACATTTCAATTCAAACTATGGTAAAACTGCTTTATGTCTTTCAGGTGGTGCATGCTTCTCTTATACACATTTTGGTATTGTTAAAGCCTTGATAGATAACGACTTATTGCCAAAAATTATATCAGGAACAAGTGGTGGAGGTCTTGTTGCTGCTCTAACTTGTACTAGAACAAACAAAGAACTAATGGACTTATTAATTCCAGAATTAGCTTATAAAATCACTGCTTGTTCAGATCCAATTTCAAAATGGCTCCCTAGATGGTGGAAAACAGGTGCAAGATTTGATTCTGCCGATTGGGCAAAAAAATCTTGCTGGTTCACTTTAGGAAGTTTAACCTTTAAAGAAGCTTATCAAAGAACAGGAAAAATATTAAATATATCAACTGTTCCCTCAGATTCTCACTCTCCTGTCATTCTTTGCAATCATATAACCTCTCCTAATTGCGTGATTTGGAGTTCCTTATTGGCTTCATCAGCTGTGCCCGGTATTCTCAATCCTGTGGTTTTAATGATGAAAAATAACAATGGAAAGGTTGTACCTTTTAGTTTTGGTAGCAAATGGAAAGACGGTTCATTAAGGACTGACATTCCTGTTGAAGCACTAAACACTTACTTTAATGTTAAATTCTCAATTGTTTCTCAAGTTAATCCACATATTGCATTATTTTTTTATGCTCCAAAAGGTTCTGTTGGTAGACCGGTATCAAGAAGAAAAGGAAGTGGTTTAAGAGGTGGCTTTGTGGGTGCTGCTCTAGAAAATTTTTTGAAATTGGAAATCACAAAATGGCTAAAATTGATCAAAAGTCTCGATTTATTACCCAGAATAAAAGATCAGGATTGGTCTAATATATGGTTACAAAGATTTAGTGGAACCATAACGTTGTGGCCAAAAATTAAGATAAAGGACTTTTATCATATATTAAGTGATCCAACTCCTGAAAGATTAAAGAGCATGATCCAAAACGGTGAATTAACTGCTTATCCAAAATTATTGTTTATCAAGCATAGATTATCTATTGAAAGATGCATTGAAAGGGGATTAAAAGAATCGAGAAAGGAATCGAAATTCTATGAAAATAATCAAAGCACACCAACTGTCAATCCTGAAGATTTCTCTACAGCCGATGCTCAAGATTTAGACAATTCAGATCATCTTGAAAATTATGACTCAGAGGCTTTAAAAACAATGTTCACTGATGGGCTCGGGATCTCAGTGAAAACAAATTCAAATGAAAGTCATCAAATTTCTAAAGATGATAACTCAATTTATGATTCAGAAGACATTTCAGACTTTTCCGATTATAGCTTTAAAGATGATATTGAGGAAGTTAATTCTTTTGAAAACCCAGACACATTTGCTAATATTAATAGCTCAAAAGCCCACGTTGAATAACATTTTAATAATCAAATTAATTAATCAGGTTTCTTTTAAAAGCTATTTGATTTTAAGTTTCGCTCTAAAGAAAAGTCAACATTTAAGAAAGATAGAATAAAATAAAGATATATAGTCAAGGTTTAGTTCATTAGCAGTTCTATTAAATATTTATTAAACAATAAATAATAAGCAATAGTTGTAATCCTTTCCAAAAAAAATTAAGCAAGTGTTATTTAAAACACAAAATAAATTTATACTAATAAAAACCAGATAATTATATAAAATGCAATTTAAAAGCTCAATAAAAAACAATAATAAAAAAAATTGTAGGTATTAAAACAAAAACCACAATAAAATAGGGTTTTCAATAATCTTCATCATAATCTTTAGCTCTAACATTATCTTCTGGAGGAGGTCTCCTATTATGAAAGTCAACAGCTTGTTTTTCACTCTGCTGTTTGACTTCAGGCAACTTGGGAAGTTTTGAATTTATTTTTGAAGAAACGTAATCTGAATGACTTTTTAATTTATCATTTTCTTCGTCTATTGAAATTGTTTCCTCGATAGAATCTGGTGATTCTTTCTTACTAATATCGATAACATCCTTTTCTTTATTAATATCACTATCCATTTCGCTTGCAACCTCAGAACTATCTGTATTTTCTAAATTATTTAAATTTTGCTGAGAATCATTAGGATATTCGTTTTCGTCAGAAATTCTATTATAAAACCCATCCAAGTCATGATTTGTTTTCATTGAAATTGATTGAGCAATATTTTCAATTGGGTGAATAAATTTTTGATTATAGTCATATTTTTTCCCTTGTTCCTCAAGTTCTTTTATTTTATCATGTCTATAAAAAAATAAATCTTTCAAATAAGGTTTGAATTCGATCTTATCAATAACTTTTTTATTTGATTTTGATTTATCTAACGATCGCCTTTCAGCAAAATGTATTCTGGTTATATCGTGAGTCAAATAAAACTCTTTTAAGATTTCTTCATCAAATAGCAATAGTTCTAAAATCAAATCATCACTATTGCTTAGGTCCTCTAATTGTTTTGTGAAATTTTTTTTTTCAAATTTTTTACCTGCTTTTATTAATTGGGAATGTTGATGAGTTAAGAATTTTTTTATGGACATAATTGGAACCCACATTCTTAATTTTGAGATGAAATAATGTCTATTAAATTTTGTTAATGTTAATGAATTACTTTTATATTCATTTAGCAAAATTGATTTGTAATCGTTTGGAATAAAACCTTTTGTTCCTTCAACCAAGGAAATTTTCATTGGAGAAATGCTTGAAAATAAAACAAAATGATTGTTTCGACAATTATAAATTTGCAAGTTATTATTAATTTCAAATCTTTGGGCAATGGATGTCAATCCTTTGACTTTTTTATCCGGATTACCCAAGAAATCATAATTTTCAGTATCAGAAAGATACTTTCTATATTTAATGGGTAATCTCGAGCTTGTTAAAGCCAAACCAGTTATATCAACATACATACCGGTGTCAATATCAATGATTCTTGAGTCAATATTATTTTTACCATTGCCTTTTCTTCTATGCGTTATAAAAGAACCACAATCAATATAATATTTTCCAAATCCATCGTTCAAATTTTCAATAATCAACGAGTTATTATAATATTTCGCTAGTTTATCCAATTCAGTTATTGGCATTTGGACATCAATATCGTTATCCCAATTAAAACTGTAACCATTCCAATACCATGATAATAAAGAACCATGAGCTATCCAAGTTACTAAATTATTCGAATATGTAAATTTAAGCCAGGATCTTAACATATGGTGTAGAATTATTCTGATTTCATACTCAGACTTAATTACACCATTGAAAAATCTCCAGTCATAGTGGCCACCAGGATTTTTAGCACTAACTGAATTTTTGATTATTGGAACCTCGTGGAAATATTTTAATAGTTTTGAGGGTAGAAAGGATAAGGAGTACTTTAGAGATTGATAATGCAATAGCTCGTTTTCAGGTAATTTAGAAATATCCTTTGATTCATATTCTTCGACAATTTTTTTTGGTTGATAAAAAAATGAGGATTTATCTAATTCAAATTGATAATTTGAATTGATTTTAAAAAAATTTGGATCAGGAACTGAGTTTGGAGGAAAGCTACCAATTAATTTGTTAAAGTAGCTTAAAGGATTAACTTGCAAATTAATAGAAGTTGTCTTTTTTTGAATATTATTGCCTAAAATTTGATTTTCATAATTAAATAGCAAAGGTTTAACCATTTCGTCAAAGTTTTCAATTAGCTTTACAGAATTTCCTCTATTTTTAATTCCGCCATTTTTGACTTTGAATACATAGGATTTAACAGAGTTTATGGGAGTTTTTGTTTTCTTATTATCGTTATTATTTTCGTTGATAGTATAGTCATCTACTAAAAAAATAATTGAAGATGGGTTTGAAGCAAAAGAGTATAAATATGATTTTCCTTGATAGATTTTTGATCTCACAGAAGATTTTCTTGACCATTTATGAATGTTAAAGCCCAATTTTGATTTTAAATTTTGATTATAATTCGGTATAATTTCTTCAATATTATCATCATTTAAGCAAAACAATGAGGGATCATTAAGATTTGGAACTGAAGGTATTGGTAAATTATTATTGATTAAATTGATAATTTTCGAGTTTTCTGTAATTTCATCGGGAGTTAATTTCTGAAAGTAATTATCATTTTCAATAATATAATCATCCTGGAGAAATGAATAAATGACTGGGGGCTCAAGTGGGATACTTGAGCCAACGTACTCACAGTTGTATTTTAATTTTGCTTCTGGGTCAATATTTGGATCGTTATTATAGAGGATGAAGGGATTTAAATCAGTTAAATCTATCCAATCATACCAATGAAATGGTAACTCTATATCATAGGAGTGTTTTTGAGCAAGATTATTGGTGTTTTGGTTTAATGTAATTAATTGTTGATTAATGTAGTTTAGATAAACTGCAAGAGTGAACCTAATGTCATACTTGGAAACTATGGGTAGATCATAGTTCTTGATTAAATTGAATGAGGCAAGAAATTGGTTGATATAGTAATTTGGAATGTTTGTTAAAAATTTTGTCTGATTTAAATTTAAATTTGAATTTATATTGGAATCAACATTTGGATTTTCATTTGAACTCAGGTCAAGAATGTGGTCGCTTTTTTCTAGATTATTTAATTTTTCAATCAAGACAAAATCATCAGTTGAGGATTTTGATTTTAACAAATTTATTATATTTGAGAAATCCAAAAAATTAAATAACGAGTTTTTATTTTCATTTTCTATACTGTTTTCGTATTCATCTCTTTGAGTATTATTTTCGTTGTCATCCTGTATTGAGTCTTTGTTAATATTATTTGATAGGTTTGATATAGAAATAATTGAGCCAATACTTGGATTTGAAAATTTGTTCAAGTTAAATAAAATGAAATAGAATAAGAATAGCAATAAGAAAATTGAAAATACTCTTGATCTCCTCAATCTATTCACTATCGCAAAAAAAGCCATTATACTATGGGTTCAGTAGAGCAACGCATAAATAATAGGACCTGAAAGCAGTTGGATAAAAGTAGATTGATTTGAGACTGATTTGGTGGTATTATGGAAAAAATAGCAAAAGGAAATTGAAGACAAATTGAATGAAAAGTATCCAAAAGCCTTAAACAGCCCAAAAGAAAGAGACAAAATGGTGTAGTTTATCTGAAAATATCTTCTTTCTTCCTAACATGTGTAATCATTGGCGAAGGAAACTGCAGGTATGCGTTTATCTGTTGGTGTTGCAGCCAACGGTGACTATCTATTCAGAAAAGACAGGTATTTTTTGAAATAAACAACTGAAAGCAAGTCATTAGTCCCACACCCCAGGGGAGTTATCTGATAAGCCATGTTCATGCTGCAATGTGTTTGTTGTGTTTTATGTATGCAGATGCGTGCATACAACAATCTTGTACGTAGATATTCGTAAAGTATCCGTCTCGAATTACGTATCATTGTCGAAAATATCCCGTAAAATTTCCGTATCTATCGTATTTAGAAGCATGCTTCCGGAATGTCAGATGCCAATTCCGTCACAGTTTCAAATTGTGGGAATTTCGACAACTTCGACGATTTCGAGTCGAACAATTACTCACCTCAATCAATTGCAGCCTTAGATTACATTCATCAACAAAATGATTTGACAGAGCACTTTTATTTCTGTTTTTTTTCAGATCTGCTTTTTTTGTTTTACTCTTATCGTTGTTGAATACCTCAAATGAGTCGTTTTGCTGCTGTAAAAAGAGTTACCAACGAAACTTCTATTCAGATTGTCCTAGATATTGATGGAGGCCCAATCACTGTCGAGGAATCGATTTTCAAAGGTGACAAAAAAATCAACTATGATGAGCTAATTCAAAAAAGCTCAAGCTCTGGCTCAACACAATTTATTTATATCAATACAGGTCTTGGTTTTTTGGATCATATGTTAAATGCTCTATCCAAGCATGCTGGATGGTCTATAGTCATTGAGTGTATTGGAGATTTGTGGATCGATGATCACCATACTGCTGAAGATGTTGGTATCACTTTGGGGTTGACATTCCATAAAGCTTTGGGTCATGTCAAAGGTGTCAAACGTTTTGGCACCGGTTTTGCTCCATTAGATGAGGCTTTATCAAGATCCATTGTTGATTTATCAAACAGGCCATATTCTGTGATTGAATTGGATTTAAAACGAGAAAAAATCGGCGATTTAAGTTGTGAAATGATTCCACACGTTTTGGAAAGTTTTGCTCAAGGTGCTTCAATAACTCTACATGTAGACTGTTTAAGAGGCTTTAATGACCATCATAGAGCAGAGAGTGCTTTCAAGTCGCTAGCGATAGCATTAAAAGAAGCAACTTCCAAAACTGGGTTAAATGACGTTCCCTCAACCAAGGGTGTTTTGTTTTAGTTAGTTTTGATCAATCCAAAATTTATTTCAATCAAAATGTATTTAAAATTATACTATATACATATATTGAATACTTATTATATTTTAAAGCATTAGTTTTTAGGTTTTCCAGGTTTTCTTAACATTGATATAAACTTGTTAATAAACACCTTTTTATTTTTCTCATTTTCATCACTATATTTATAAGCCGATTTATCAGCATTAATTTCATCAACAATCTTAGAGTAACTTCTGGTAACTCTCTTTTTTGTTTTATTTATTTGAACTTCGTTTTTATTAAATGGTTTACCGAACAAATTAACTGCACCATCAGCATTAATAGAACCAGTAGCAATGTTTATTGGGATCATAAATTCTCTTTGGTTTTCGCCAATAAGGTTTTGAAAAATATTGGTATTATTAAAAGGTTTAAATGTAAAACCAGCGCCAACACACATTTTATTTCCAGATAAACCAACGGATCTACCAGGGAAAATAGTTGATGAAGAGTATCCATCAATATCATTTTTTAATCTACCTTTAAGATTATATGATAGTCCACCGAATCCTTTAATACCATTTTGGTAATTTTGGAAAATCCCCATGTTATCTTTTTGTTCATTTTTTGCGGTTTTTTCTTCAAGAAAATTTAAAAGTTCTTTAACCAATAACTGCTTTTTATTAACACTAGAATGGGCTTGAAGATATAAAGATGGATTTTTTCTAACTAAATATTCTTTAAAATCATATCTCAAATCTTTAAAATTTTTGTATAATTTTTTAGCATCACTGTTACTCTTAATAGATTCAGGGTTGATTAGTTCTTGTATTTGACCGACTGCATTGTAATTAGATATAGAAGAGTTTAAAGATGATGGAGATGTAGGTGTGTGTTTATAATTAGACAAGTTTTTTGGGCTCACAAATAAAGGATTTAAAGAATTTGTTTCGTTTTCTCTGATTAATGGGATTTGTAATTCTTGAAATCTTTTTTTGATCCAATGAAAGCTTCCATTTTTTTCGAAATTTGTCATATGTTCAATGGTGTCAAATTGGTCAACAATGATATATTTGCTTTTAATTTTGGATGGTAATGCTGATTTTAAACCCCATTCTCTTCGATACAAATTTGCAGAAGTAGTTTGAATGATTTGATGAGTTGGTACGGATTTGGTTTTGACAATATTAAAAAACGATTCAACTTTGGGAAGTTGTGCTATTCTGGAGTTTCCCAAAAGAGCCTCAAAAGATTTGGAAGACATTTTTTATGAGTATACAAGTCTCGATTTTGCCTTCAGCTCCTTGATATAACTCAATATAACTCAATAACTCAATAAAACTTTAGATGCAATAATTTCTTTGGATTTTCAGCAAATAAAAAATGTCTATTGAAAAATGCACCAAAAGCAGCAATAAAGCATGTGACTTGAATAGTTATAAATATTTTTCCTAATCCAAACAAAAGCAGTTATGGCATCATGGCCGAGTGGTTAAGGCGAAAGATTAGAAATCTTTTGGGATTTCCCGCGCAGGTTCGAGTCCTGCTGATGTCGTTTACTTTTTTCTTTAAAAGTAGTCTTTTTTTGAATAAAGGCACTTCAAGAAATACATTTTGAATTGAGCTAATTTGTGTAGGTTTTTCTCCTCATCATGTTTATGTTTCTCTAAGAATTGCTCAAAATTGGGTAACTAGTAGCAGTTGTTTTAATAATATGATTATCACTCTCTATACATGTTTGTGTTTCTGATACTGACTGGTTTTATGACCAAAAAGTGAATGGAAGAACGAAAAATAATAAAGGTCCAACTACAAAGAAGTTTCGATAAACTAAACTGTATCATTAATGAATGCTCGTTTTTCAGAGTTATTTAAAAGAATTTCTTTTCCAAGTTCTTTTCGCTAAACTCTTTTCTAGAAACATACTTGAACGGCTCAATTTCACTTGCATCGTCTTTTTTATCAATTTTTGATTCATTTTCCACGTTTGGCTCTTTCTTTTCATTAATAACCACTGTCTTGATCTCGTCTTTCTTTTCTCCTAGTTCTTCTTTCAAGATTTTGGCGAGTTCAGCCAGGAATTTATCAAAATCAAACTCTTCTTCTGCCTGTAAATCTTTTTCCTCCATCTTCTGATCTTTTTTATTTGAATTTGTCAAACCAACTCCACTTTTTTTATTTTCTGAACGTTCAAACATCAAATTTATAAGTTTCAATCTATCATCGATATCCACATACTGCTTTTTAACTTCAATATCTTCAATGATTTCTTTTAAGATCTTTATTTTCATCTCATATCTTTTAGTGACCTCCTCATCTTTCCTTTTGATGTCAATAAGATTAACCAATTGAGATGCCAATAATACAACTAAAAAGGATGGATATATATACGACCTGTCAATTTTGATTTTGATTCTCCTTTGGTTTACATTTTCTTGGTTATATTGGACTCGACACCTAGAAAACTTTCTGCTCTTGGAAACATTATCCAATATGGCTCGACCTGGTTTTATTCTTTTGTAAAAGATTGAAAACATCTCTGATTAGAACCAAGAGTTCTTCATCTCCAAAAGCTGAAAATATTGCCAATCACTGCACGTGCTTTTAAGCCGAAAAGAACCAACATAAGGTTCTATGCTGTTATACGCTTATACATGCATACTGATGCGAGCTGATATAAAAATTGATTACCTACGAAAAATCTAATATAAATATACACTATTACACACAATTACAACCTTCATTGAACTTCATGGTTTCCAATTTCTCCTCGAGAGACCTCTTGTTCTCTCAGCACAAATTGGTATCCACCCGTGATTTCTTCATTATTAACTGAAGATGTCAAAACTTGTTCGTCTTTTGCTCTATCCACAGTAACAGTGTTGACGTCAACATCAACCTCAATTTTCGGCTTCCAACTGTTGTATGCGTCTCCACCTTGCTCTTCAAGTATTTTAAACCTTTCTTCAAAATTATCTATTAATTTTTCGTCTTCAATGTCACACTTCCAGCCATATATACCTTCCAATATTGTAACAAAACTTTCAAGTTTTTGTTCTTTAGTTCTCTGTGGTGCCTTTTCTGAGTTTTCTTTACCATCTTCATCTTCAGTTTTATTTCTGTTCTCATTTTCATTTTCGGTTTCATTCTCAACTTGCTCATTATTGCTAGTGATGTTAAATACCGAATATCTTGTAAACTCATCATGACTGCCTTCTTCAAAATATAATTTATAAGAATCTTGGGCAACACGAACTTTCAATTGGGAATCTGTATAACCTTCAATTTGGTCCTGAGAATCGTCATCGAAATTAGCCAAAAATGGCATGCAAATTTTATTTGCTGGAACCCCTTCAGTTGGATGTGCCATTATATAACTTGTTAAGTAATAATTCCATTTTTCTTCATCGTTCTTATGATTCTTCAAGGTCAAATCATCCAAAGCAACAAATTGAATAGTGACATGATCATCTTTGTTATCATATTCAATCCTAAACATATTTTCTTCAGCTCCCATCAACTCTCTGACCCTCATTCTATAAATAATTTGATCTCTAGTTGCACTTCCAATATAATTCTTATCCAACTCAAATAAAACCATCATTTCTGATAATTTATTATCGCAAATTATTGTATGAATATGCTTAGATAATCCCTGAATGACTTTATCAACTGTAAATAACTTAAATGCTTTATTACGGTATGCTTGTCTTAATGTCTCCTCAAACCATTGTCTTTCAATTTGTCCCTCAATTAGCCTGATCGAAAGCTCGATTGTTTGTCCATATGGATTATCTCCATTCAATTCATAACCCATGTCTTTTAATTGAGATGAGAGTAATCCTAGATCTTTGGCAAACTGTGTATCAATACGGCCAGATATTTCCTTACTAGTTTCTTCATTCATTTTCTTCAATTCTTCCAATCTTTCATAAATAGTCCTTAAAAATCTAAAAAATACATAAATTTGCGTATTGCAAAACAAATTAAAAACATTTCTCTGAGGATTAGAATTTAATGATTCATCCAATTCCGATGTTACTCTAGGATTAACTAATGTTTCAATCCATGACTCACCAGCTTTAGCAACCTCATCAGAAATATCAAGTTCATCATGGTGATCTTGGGATGGTGAAGCTGGACTGTCACTAACATCTCCTCCTCTTCTATTTCTTTTGTTGCTTCTTTTAAGAACATCTCTAAGTAAGTCAAAATCACGATTACGTTTTTTATTTCCAGTAGAGACTGGAGTCGCAGATCCTGCAATACTACTAGAGTCTGTTGTAAAATTTTGGAATTTTTCAACTAATTCATCGGGCAACTCAAAGAACAATTTTAGAAAACATGAATAAAAATTAATGATTTTTTCTTTGTCTCTGGTTGAGTAAGGATTATTGTTATCCAAGTACGCGCATAACAATTGGGAAATATCAATAAAAATCTCTTTATCTTTGAAATCATAATCTAATTGATTTTGAGGTTTAGGTGTTAATGGATGAAGTTTCTTTATGGAGTTATTTTGTTCAACTTTGATAGCATTGATTTCTGAAATTAGTTGCTTAGTAGTTAATAATTTTTTATCAGCTTGTTTGAAAGTGAGACCTAAATGGTCCAAACTTTTATGAAAGACTTTTTGTTCTTGTTCTCTCCAAATTTTATTCCATTCTCTATGAGCCTTTTTCCATTCTTCATCTTTCTGTTTTAATCTTTTTAAAACAATTGGAATGGATATTGCTGGTTTTTCGTGCAAAGCATCTATTACTTCAAAACCTTTATCTTTATCATATATTTTTCTGATAACTTTTTTATAAATAGTTATTGATGTGTGACCTAAACCGGGCTCTAATTTGAAATTCTCTTTCTCTCTTTGAGGCATTGAAGCAATTCTATTTGCAATTGTTTCCAAAGTTTGGATTGTTCTCAAATTTGCTTCCATATAAAAATCATATTCATGTCTAGCTTCTTCGATATTAAATAAGACTTCTTCATATTGATTTTTGCGATGAGCAATAAACCCCGAATCTTCGGAAGCCCAAATTGGGTGACCAACCCATTCATCATTACAAACTTCCCAGCACAACTCATCACGGCCAGAACAGGGCATATAAGTTTCAGCTTTTGGAAGTTGTCTATATGAAGGACCATATGCTTTACATAAATCTAGTTGTAGTTTATGTTTTTTAAAATGGATATCTTCGATATTTAAAGGTTCAAGACCGTCATAACCAATATAATTTTTGAACCAATCAAATAGTTCGGGTTGAGAACCAATAAAGCTATAAATTCTTTCAACAAGAGTAATTTTGTCAATTAAATTTTGGGTGAAAAGGTTAATTAATTTCAAAAAATTATTATAAGTTGGTCTGTTTGAAATGAATTTTTTACATTTATCGAAAAAGGCCAATTCTTCAGTTAGAGCAGTTTTTTGAGGAGGAGGTTTTTGGATTGGTTGTGATTGAGCTTGAGCTTGAGATTGCGATTGTCTTTGATAAGATGAGTTATTTAGATAATTGGTGTTGGGTAGAATATCGCCTCTTTCACTTGAAACAGGATATTGATCGTTGCTATTGTTGATATTTTGTAGAGAAATATAATTATTGGTTGATCTTCTGTTATTTGTGGCTATTATAGGATTAGCAATTGGAGGAGGCTGAATGGAAATTTGTTGTAACTGATTAGCTTGCTGTAATTGTTGCAGGACCTGATTTTGAATTTGAATTTGACCTGAGATTGAATTTTTGGATGCAGAGGGAGGAGGAAAATTTCCGACTGGTGGAAGATGAGAATTAGTTGGGGTTCTTAAGCCTTGAGGAATTTGGTTTTGGTTTTGGTTTTGACTTTGACTTAGGTTTTGAGGTTGATTTTGATTTAGGTTTTGAGGTTGATTTTGATTTTGAAGTTGACTTTGACCTTGATTTTGATTTTGATTCTGGCTCTGAGATTCGGTTTGAACTTGATTTTGGTTTTGGGAAGGCACAGGAGAATAATAAGATGAGTAAGATAAGTCTTGTTGTTGAACTGGGCGTTGTTGTTGTTGATGGGATTGAGTTTGCTGATATTGTTGAGATAAATTTTGATTTAATTGCTGCTGCTGCTGTTGTTGTTGATTGAAAGATTGATAATTACTTTGTGGAAGACTAAATTGTTGTGGACCATCGTAGGGTATAAATCTTTTAAAGTCTGCTAATAAATCGGGATCATCTCTGAACAAGTTTGTCACCTCATGATAAACTTCATAGATTGGTTTATTTTCAGTTTGATAATTCTGCAAAGTTTTCAAAAACTGTTTATAAATTTCGGGTTGATTGGTGAAACGAACTTTAACATGATTAACATAGTTGATTGCGTCATTCATTTCAACTTGCCCTTGAATTTGTTGTTGAATTGTGGATTGAGTTGGATGATGGATCTGAATTTGTTGTGATTGAGATTGTAATTGCTGTTGCTGTTGCTGTTGTTGTTGCTGCTGCTGTTGTTGCTGCTGTTGCTGTTGCTGCTGTTGCTGCTGTTGGATTTGCAGTGTATGAACTTGGGAAATTTGGGGTTGCTGGGGTTGAGGATGCTGAATTGGATGAAGAGGCATTTGTGGTGGTACTTGTTGTTGAGCTTGAGTTTGGGTTTGAGTTTGAGTTTGGATTTGAGAGGAAGAGATTTGTGACAGAGATAGATGCTGAGACTGGGATTGCTGAGGGATCGAGGATTGAGTGGTTGTGCCTCTTGGAGTGGTTACTCGAATCAAATGAGGATCAAGAGGATCTGTTGAGCACTCAATGTGATAGCCTGGAGGCAAAAAGGTGTTAAAGCCTTGGATCAAGTTGAGGTGTCCACGAAATAACACTGATACTTTGTCAATAACGTCCGGAGTGTCGATCCTGTTGAAAAAAAAAGACAAAAGCCAAAAAAAGCAAAGAAGGTGTTAGTGAAAAATCCAAAGGAGCTGAAAAAACAAAACAGCAACATCGAGACAGCAATACTAGAGCAGGAAAGCAACGATACATACATTTGCCCTTTGAAGGCCTTCATAATGTCCAAGAACTGGTTGTAGACATCGGGCTGGTGAAAAAACTGCTTTTTTACTTGCTTTAAATAGGCCAAAGCATCTGTCATATTCAAGATTCGAAGCAAGGGCTGGTCCTGTGGTTGGCCATTCATTTCCTGTGATAGCTGGAGAAGATGTATGAGCTGTGCCTGAAGAACTGGAGCTTTCTTGCTCTTGTATCCCAGTGCCTTTTTGCGCAGGGCTTACCCGCCCGGTCACGTTCCATGCTGGCTCCACAGCGATGGACGCTGAGAGTGTGCATGTTTGCGCCTCATCCGGCAGCGCACTCCAAGCCCACGAGTCTGGTAGCTGCCGCGAACCCGAACACCGCCATGAAGGGAACGCCGGCGTACACGACCAACCGCCCGACCACCTCCACGTCGTACCGCGGCCGCAACGCAACGCACGCCGGATAGGTGCGGTTTTTCGAGTCCAAGTCGTGCTCCAACTCCCTGGCGTTTTTGCTGGTCGACAACACCTCGTAATAGTCACTCATCGAAGCTGGGCCCTGTTTGTCCTCTAGCTTTCCAAAGGTGAGATCACTCTTGGAGGTGTTATCTTTGGAAAGTAGATTCTCGTAAATCGTCTCGTACTCCTTTTCGCTTGAGATTCGGGAAACCGGTCTGAAAAACCTTCTGGGAACGTAGATGTTGATCTTCTTGTAAATGCTGGGCAAGATCAAGTAGATGATTTTTTTGGAGAACGTTTTCCAAATTAACACTACCATTGCTCCTAACACCACCCTCAAAATAGACCCATCCAATCCCAATTGACCGTATGAATAGTATGTCGATATCTTGCTATCCTGATACTCAATTGGCAAAACGTACTCGGATTTAGAATACAACCAATGTGTAATCTCCAACCCTGATACAACTCCAATAAATGCAACAGAGTCGTCAAAGCACGGACAGTCGTCAACGGGCTCAGCATGCAAATGAATCAATATACCAGTTATACCTATAATTGAAACTGGAATCAAAATTGAAACCAAATCAAGTTTTAAATCAAAATTAAACACCAAATTATCCCAATACTCTTTGATTGATAATCGAAATATAACACAAAATATTCCTATCAATGATCCGAATAGTAAGTCTAAAAACCCATGCATCCCACAATAAATTCTCCCAAATAAGAGTGAAAAATAATAAACAAAAATCAAAAACATCAAAAAATATTCTAAAATGAATGAATCATTGTCAATACTATTACTATTGTTATTATTATTATTATTATTATTATCAATTGTCTTGTTTTGAATTTTTTCATACAAATGAACCAAAAAAATCAATGCAGCACCAGTCGCATTTGCTGAATGTGATGACGGTAATCCATATTCCTTTGCTGTATATCCTGACATTGTGATCCGATGTACAGGAGGTGATCTTGGTCTAGGTAAACAAAAATAATCCTTCAAGCATCCTGTGAAAAACACTCCAAATCCTAAAACCCAAACCAAATCCCTCGTCAACTCGGCTGATCCAAACCAAATGGGTATTGGTAAAATTAAAACATAAAACGTGTGAGCAGCCAAATTAGCAGTCCATGAAAAATACCAATCAAAAATCTTGCAACGTAATGAAGACTGAATTTTGAACAAAATTGGCGTTTCTGCTCTAATTAATGGCAATAAAATCGACCTGAACCGATAACGAAATGGTGAAAATTTAGACTTGTAATGTTCGTCACTCTTATTCCCAGCATCAATGTTAATAACAGATCTCTTTCTAGGTCGATTTGATCTTTGGTTCGCAGTAATAGTTGTGGAAGAAGAGCTTGAGCTGGCGCCCTGGAAATCCACAACAGAGAATGGCATTATCAAAAAAAAATAATTATAAATTACTGATGCACTGGAACCTGATGCATTTCAACTCCCAAACAGCAAACCAATTGTTTATAAATCTGCTTATCTTCTCATAACGTGAACAATTTCACACTTCAAGGTTTGCCTGGATCGAGTTTCCGTCCGTCCACGGAAAAACACATCCGTTTCCGGGAAAAACGATATCTGCAGAAGCCAGTTTGGACAGCATTTTCTTTTCAGAAGGACAAGAAGCAGAAGAGACAGAAGCAGAAGCAGAAGAAGAGAGCCCATTGCGTTTGAACACTCCCACAACACACTCACACAATGTTATCTGTAAGTCGCCAGCAAATAAGTCAGCTTTTGCAGTTTGCACTAATTGTCTCCAGTGCTTTCATGATCTGGAAAACTCTTTCTGTGATAACAAACTCAGAGTCCCCAATTGTCGTTGTGTTGTCTGGCTCAATGGAACCTGCCTTCCAAAGAGGCGATATATTGTTTTTGAATAATAGGCAGACCTTTGTTGACGCCGGTGATATAGTCGTTTATCAGATCAAACATAGAGAAATCCCAATTGTTCATCGAGTAATGAACCAACACTCAAACTTGCAAAAGTTGAAACAGTTTCTCTTGACCAAAGGTGACAACAATCCCGTAAATGACTTAAGCTTGTACAATAGAAATCAACTATATCTTAATAGAGAAAAAGATATTTTGGGTGTAGTCAAAGGTTACTTGCCCAAAGTTGGCTATTTAACTATATTTATAACTGAAAATGCTTACTTCAAATATACCTTACTAGGTTTGATGGCCATATCCTCGATTTTACAACGTGATGAATGATAACTTTTAAATAGCACTCTTTTAACCATAACAACATTTTATAGCTTAGTTCAATTTAATTTAATTTAATTTAATTTAATTTAATTTAATTTAAATCTAAAAAATAAAAAAATAAAACAAAACAAAAGAATAAACAGAAAAAAAATAAATTTAATCAAAAGGTGTCAAATATGCTTCAGCAATAAATCTCGATCTTGCATTTAAAAATAACTTCATTTCACTGATTTCTTTATCAACATCTTCCATGAATTCAATGATAAAATCAACTAACTTAAATTTCAACATTTTATTTGTATGGTAATTAGTTATCAAAAAACTGATATCATATCCCTCAATTGGATTTCTTCTTAATATTAAAAATTGCTCAGCTCTTGAAGTTAAAAATCTTGTAAATTTATGAACCAATATCTGTTCAATTTCATCACTTTTTTTGATCTTGATTGAAACTCGAACAGAATTAATGCTTGGTTCAATCAAAGTTTTTTCATTTTCATTCCTCGATATTAACATTGGATTCAATAAAACCTCTCTAGTTTGCTTGTTCTCGATTTCAGGTCTATTGTGCCTCTCAACAATTTGTGATGAAAAATCCTCCAATGTCATTGCTGCTGTCAAACTGCTTCTTACAGCAGATAAATATGGTCTTAATGATTGCGACTATTTCATTAGTATTCAATTCAATTCAATTCAATTTTTGTCAATTTAATTTATCATTATATTATTTTTTCAAACTCTTATTCTCATCAAATGAATTTCAGATAATTTTTTTTTTTTCAAGTTTTCTCAATCTTGTTTTTTTAACTTCCCCTATTCCTACATAAATCGAAAAATCAATTGATGCGAGTTGAAAAAAAAAAGTGATAAATTACAATCGACCGATTTGATCACAACACTGTTAGTACCCTGGTAATGGAATATTGGTTTCTAGCACTCAATTACTCACCATTTTGCCTATTAAATCTTATATCCTAATCCTACTTATTATCCTATATGAGGTTCACCAGATCACAGATGGATAACAATACGTATCGGCTTTGGTTCTTTTATTTTTCACTGGCCGCTTAGCTAAGCAAAAAACCAAAATTCAGGTACCAATGCCTTTAGCCATTTGCAGATGCATCATATGCATAAAAACCAAATAGATGGCTTTAACCCATTGCAATGGTGAGAAAAAAGCAAAAACAGCAAAAACAACACAAGAAGCACAAGTTCTCAATAGTCTAACTCCATATTAACTACATTATTGTTAAAAGCACTGCTCACTTTGCTTGACATGCTCGCTGCTGCAAACCTTCTATCTCTTGCTTCTCTTTCCCTTCTTCGTTGATCTTCTATTAGTTTTTCTTTCATTGATCTAATAGATATATTGAAAATAATTTCCACTTCTTTTTCGATTTGTTTTTCAATATCAATTTCATCATCCAAATCACTTTTGCTCTTTTCATCTATTTTTTTTTCATCAACTGGTTCAAATAATTCAGGATTGGTTTTGATTAATTCAATCAGTTTATCAACTGTAGTTAGCTTCTTGTAATTTTCGTTGTACAACACAGTCTTGTTTCTTGTCAAGAAATCTCGAAATTCTAAATATTCAGCTTCTTTCTTATTTTTTATGTTTTCATAAAACTTACTGAATTTAATTGAATTTAATTTGTTAAGACTGCCATTTGCTTCTTTATAGCAACAATTTGCTAAATAATTTCCAAAAATTCCCTTTCTTTCCAAATACCTATTAATCACATTTTTCTTAATTTTAAATACATCGATGATTTCTTCATTTATCAAAATCTCATAAATCAATCTGATATCTTTTTCTTTTATATTTTTAGTTTTTTCATTTTCCGATATCAATTTTAGAAAATATTCTTTGATATTAACCATATTAAATCTTAGTGTGTTTTTATTTATCAATTTGAAGCTTTTCTCCAACAACAAATTAAAAACAATATCCTTTTGGGCTCTTAAATTTACAGTTTTTTCTTCAACTACATCCAAAAATAATTCTAATGGCGTAGATCCATTGCGGCCACATAATTCAATAAATGCTGGTTCATCTTTAATCAATAAATGAAAATCTTTAAATTTGGTATTGACATCAATCATATTGTCTCCAGAACTGTATTTTTTTAATATTTGATTTTTAAAATTATCTCTAGCAATTCTATCTTTTCTATAATTAATTTTTTCAAGTTTTTTAATTTTATTTTCAAATTCCATTTGGATTTGCTTGAATATTTCTTCATAAGTATTTAACAAATCCAATTGAGTCAAGATTTTAAAATTTTTATTTTCTTTAAATCTTGCATCGCTTTCAATATAATTTAAAACAAATTTCCAGTTATTTTTAATATTGATAATGTCTCTTTTAACTAAATTGACTTTGAAATAATCTTTTAATTCAGAAATCGCCTGTTTTCTTAGTTCATTTTTAGCTTTAGATTGTTCGTTTCTTAGCTCGCTTATAAAATTATCAAAACATGTTTTTTTTTCTTTTTCAGAAATAATAGAGTGTAAATAAATTGGTTCATCTTGAATCAACCTTTTGATTGTTTTCCATCTTGAATAATAAAAAATCTTGCCCTCTTCTTTATAATTGTTTAACATATTCAAGAAAGCTTTATTAAACTTCTCCTTGGAATTATTTTCTGCCATTAATTCTTCTTCTGTTCTGTTAATTAAATATTCATGAAATAGTCTTTGTCTATCTAATGAGTTATCGATTATCCAGTATCTTTTGTCATTAATAAATGTTTCCATAATTTGTTTGAATGACCATGTTGCATCCACTTTATTTTCCCTTAACATCAATGTGTATTTGGTTTTGGCATCATCATTATAGACAATAGAGCTTGAAATATTAAGTAAGTCATTTTTATCTTTAAGCAAATTTAACAATTCTGCTTGAAAATCTCGCTCTTTTGTTACTTTATTTTCCTTTTTTTCTATGCCAGTGGTTTCCAGAATATGATTGTTGTTTTCAGTTGTAATCTGATCGTTTTCCTTTTTAACAAACACATTTCCATTGTTTCCCTTTGCCTTCTTATTGACATGTAAAAGCTTTTCATTGTCATTTTCTGCTTCTTCTTCCACGCCAACCTTTTTCCCTGCCAAAGATATATTTCCCAAGTGCAATATCTGCTCTTGTTCCTTTTCAGATAGTGAAGTAGTCTGGGGAACTGTAGTTGTTTGAGATTGTGATTGTTGCTGTTTTTCTTTCTGGATCTTTTGAACTGCCAATTTTACCTCCTCAGGCAATTCCCAGGTAGTGACCTTTGTGACTTTATTGTAATAGTATGGCTTGTTGTTGTTTTGAGCAGACAAATACTTCTTCCAGTTTGAATCCACCAATGCCTGGTCGATCATTGAATCATCGTAGGAAACATTGGGCACAACTGGACCCAGAAACGAAGATTGGGGTTTTGTCCAGGAAGTCGCTCTGGTAATTGTGTTGTAGTAATATGTTCTTCCCTGGGGATCTTTCAAATCCTTCCACTCCAGACTATCCATTTTACAGTTTAATGATTATTGGTACTAACAATCAAAGTCTTTTACTGGTAAAAAGCAGTTGTTTCAACAGCAATCAGTTCAAAATTTTTTTCAGAATCCGTGCATCGAACAAAAAACTGATTCTAACTATGATTGATTAAATTCTGGAATTGAAGTAATCTGATAACAATGAGCTCGAGAAAAAGAGAGTATTTTAAATCTGAAAGCAGTCGAAGCAGCAGAAAAAGGCCTAGATTTGACTACAATTCAAGAAACAACGACAGAAGCAGAACAGTCTCCACTGCACAAGACGATGCCTTTGCAAAGGCAAAAGCCAGAATCCAAAGTCTCAACAGTTCAAGAGACCCTCTCTCGAGTTCAAAGTCCAAGTATATATATCCTGCAAGCAACGATTCGAAACAGAAGAAGTCCACTTTGGCTGAAAGAATCGCAGAAAGAAGAAGACTACTCCATGGAGAAAGCGAATCACCATCTGAGACTGCAAGACCCTTGGGTTTAAATGTCGAATTACATCCTTTATTAAGGGACTCTATTGTGCTGAAGAGCGAAAATACAAGTGTTACTGAGAGTGAGAATGCAAAGATAAATAATTCAAAACTTCAGCAGAAATTGAGGCCTGGTGTGTCAAAATTTGATTTGAATCCCTATTTCGATCCTAATGATTTTCAGGTCAAGGACCCCTCGATAAAGAAAAAAAAGAAGCAATTGGTATTTAATGAAAAAGGGAAATACATTGATAAAGCTATACAAATAAGAAAAGAAATTGAGGAAAAACAGCAAAGGGAAAAGGAGTTGCTTGAACGAAAATTGGATACTGTAAACAACCCAATTGAAAGCTTAGGTGAATCAAATTATCAGCCTAAGAAACCTCCTTTGGTTGAATGGTGGGATTATCCTATTTTAATGCCCAATACAACTTACAATGACTTGAAATTTGATGAAGAGAGTAAAAAACTTGTCAATTTGTCTGAAAAAATAAAGAGCGAAAACATAACTCACTATGTACAGCATCCAATACCAATAAACGCCCCTTGGGAGAAACACTTGCCACCAATAAAACCATTGTATTTAACCAAGAAAGAGATCAAAAGAATACGAAAAAACAGAAGACAGGAAATATACAAGGACAAACAAGACAAAATCAAGTTGGGTCTTGAGCCTGCTCCACCTCCAAAGGTCAAGTTAAAGAATTTAATGAATGTGTTGACAAATGAAGCTATAAAAGACCCAACTTTGGTTGAAATGAAAGTTAAAAGAGATATTGAATTGAGAAAATTAAACCATTTTAAAGCCAATGAAGATAGAAAGCTATCTTCAGAACAAAAAATGGAAAAGTTTATGACCAAATTAGAAAATGACAAAAACTATAACGGTTATTTTACAAATGTTTACAAAATCTCGAAATTGATTCATCCTAAACATAAATTTTTAGTTAACGTTAATGCCACTCAATTAAATTTGTTAGGCATTGGGATAATTGTTAAAAACGAATTTTCTTTAGTAATAGTAGAAGGTGGAAATAAAGGCATTAGGTTCTTTCAAAACTTAATGTTGAACAGAATTAAATGGGAGGAAAATGTTGAACCCCCCAAAAAAGTAGAGGCAACAAAAGAAAACAGAAAAAGTAAAAAAACAAGTGAAAGTGATCTTAAAATTGAAGATTTAACAGGAAATAAATGTGAATTAATTTGGAGAGGTCAAATTAAAGATTTTCATTTTAAAAAATGGTCCTTGCACGAAGTGAAATCTGAAGACGATGCGATAAATTTATTGCAAGCATATAATGCTGATAATTATTGGCGAGAAGCAAAATCCAGTAACGCATAAGTTTCGTATTTAAATTTTTTCATTTCGTTTTTTTTTCAAAAGAAAGGAAAATAAAATAAAATAAAGGAAAAAAGATTATTGATTGAAAATTTTTCTATTAAAAGTTGTTATTTTTTTTATATTTTTTCAGCAGAACTAATGCCATTTAATTGGTGATAATTTGCTGTGTGTTAGCGGTTTTAGAAACATAAAAAACCCAACAGCACCACTTATCAATAAAAGATAATAAACCGTTTTCAATGAGGTCCTATTTGAAGAAGGCTTGAAACTTGGAAAGCCCATATAGTTACAAAAAGAATGAACAACAAAACAGCTCCAAACGTTGCCCATTCTTAAAAATACATAATTTGTGAAAATACCAAACAAAGACGTGTAGGCAAATTGGGCTAAACATATTTTAACAATAAACAACTTTTTATAGGTGCCTGTGCTGTAAAGCTCATAGCCATGGTGCAAGTGAGCAACACCAAAGTATAATGGTGTCACAAATATTAGTACATCCAATCCGATTTTATTTAGTGGATACAAACAACCTAATATACAACTTGTGTAAACAATTTCTTCAGTAAATGGGCCAACAATAACATTTCTAAAACCCCAGATGTTGCGTGTTTCTAAATAGAAATCCCTAATAATATTTGTTCTTCTTCCAAATTGATTCTTTTGCAAAACAACGTAATCAAATAGAGGACCAGCAAATAGAATAATTACAAGAAGCAAGCTTTTAGCAATACTGTTCATAAACACAAAAACATAATCAATTCTGAAAATAAAAGCATCGTGGGTGTACTTCAAGCCAGGAATTATTCCCAAAACACTGACACCATGGACTATGTTATGGACCACTTTGAAGTATGTCAAGATAGCTGGTAATGCTGCAATCCAAAACAACGACAATATCAGCACTTTTTTGATTCTTGTTCTCACAGCTATAGGGTCGTTTCTTGTTGTTGGTGGTTCTCCTGCTGCTACTCTGGACCTGGGAACAACATACAACACCAACACGTAGGAGACAGCTATGAGAAAGGACAAGCAGTAGGCAAAAGTCGTGGTGTATTTTATTCTCATTTTGAACTCAGCAGTTGTCTCAGCAGATAATCGTATTCCAGCAAGGTCTTCTATGAACAGCTGTGCAGTTATTTTGTGGTTGTTTTGCGATTGCTCGTTAAAAGCTTAAACGGTCAGATCAATGGATATCAGATTCTGTGTATGTGTGTAAGCTGTTTATGCTGTTTATGCTGATATTGTTTTGCTGCTTGAAAGTGTTTTAGAGTAGTCAAAACACAGAATTGTAGAGAAAGAGTCTAGATCCCCATTCAGAACTAGGTATGTCGATATCCAGAGCCTGAATTACACTTCTACAAAGTACTGAACATTAAGCTGAAAAAAATAAATTGGAATGATAAGATGTATAAAACTAGTTTACAAAAAATCATAACTAAGTGGACTATTCAATTATTTCTTCTGTTTCTTCAATAATTTCTTCTTTAATCTCTTCAATAACTTCCTCCTCTATAGGTTCTTCGACAGGTTTGACACCCAATCTTGCCAATTTCTCATAAGCATTTTCTCTCCATGATCTCCATTCTTCCAATAAACCACGACGTTTCAAGATCAATTCTCTTGTAGCTTCACTGGCCTCCATAGCATCAATTTCGTCGAATTGAGCAGAATATTCGCGCAATTGTTTACGTACTTTTCTCTTATTGTTGGCAGTTAATAATGATGCCGGTCTAGGTCTCCATTGGAAATCTTTAAAGTTGTCAATCAATTCAGCCTTGAGAAGATGCCCTGAAAAATCATAAAGCTTATAACCATTCTCTACAGGATGTCTCCATATTGAAGACCAACCGGCAACAAAACGTCCAGAAGGATCCCATGCAAGATCTACTAAACCAAAATGTTCAGTAAATCCAATTTGCTTTACATTAGCCTGAACAACTTTGCTGCTTTTGTTTTCATTATCAGTTGGAGCTTTATTCTCAATATAATCAAAATCAAAAAATTCAATTTCTGGTTTCGAAGGTAAAATTGTAGCTACTAAAACAAATCTTCCAGCTGGAGACCAGAAAATAGTGTTTGAACGTTTTTTGCTTAAAGATTTGGCGGCTTGATATCTTTTGAATTGAGCCACAGGAGGAGCAACACCTCCTTTTCTTTTATTTAATAGAGAAGTATTAATCTTAACTTTTTCAACTTCAGGTGCATAAAATGACACAGCATTCTTAGGTAACGGATTGTCATCGGCTTGTCCTGGAGTAGAAATTGTTACAAATCTTTCACCTTTTGGTTCCCAAGCAAAATTTGTGACCAAATCTTCAACATCAAGATTTTCAACAGGAATATCCTTTCCAGTTAATTGGAAAAACTTGAAATTAGTGAATAAAGTCTTTCTAGATTTAGTATGACGATCAACTTTACAACACAAATATTTCCCTTCACTTTGCCAATGAATTTTACAATCTGATACAGAAAAAACATTGACAGCTCTTAAAACTTTTTTCGTAGGAATTTCCATTACAGCTACTCTAGCAGGTTGATTTTCCAGTTCAGGAGTCCAATAAGCTAGAATGTTTGATAATTCTTTAGTTTTTTTATTTATTTCTAAAGGAACACCGGCTGGAGCCCATTCAAAATCAACTATATCAGGCACTTTAATGATTTGTTTACCTAACAATTCCATAGTTTCAGAATCATAAACTGCAATAGCACCTGGTCCTGCTCTTGCACAGTATTTATCGTCATGACTCCATTTAATAAGGGGCCAAGGTAGTTTTTTAGAACTTTGTAATGCTGTAGGTAAAGCGAATGTTTTTTTGGGCAATTCAGTTAAAATATCCCAGATTACTAACTGGTTGCCTTCATCTTTGGGTGAAAATGGGAAATTGGCTCTATTTGCATGATCTTCAGGAGGTAAAGTAATTGGATCAGGAGATAAAGTTACTAAATATTTTTCATTTGGTGAGATATCAATTAATCTGACATTAGGATGGAAAAATCTACCTATTTTATCAAACTCAGATCTACCCCAAGATTGAACACCTTGAGGATGAATTGAAAATAAAAATGATCCCAATGGAGAAAACTTCACAAAAGTACTTGTCCAATTAGATCTTGGTGGAACAACAGGTGAAGAATTGTTAAGTTTGTTGTTCCAAAACACGCCAACTGTATCATCTCTGTGTAATAAAAATTGATCACGACCGGCTTTGTCTTTCAACCACGATCTAATATATTCAGATTCTTGGAATGGTGGGATTTTAGGTTCTTTGAAGGTACTGGTTAATTCAGTATTTCCATATCTATCAATGTCAGACAATTTATTTAAAAACAAACGATGCTTAGCATCTAATTTTTTACCATTTAACCTTTTTATAGCAATTTCAGCTACTGAGGGATTTTCAAATTGGACAAAACACCAACCCTTTGATCTGCCCTTTTCATCGGCAGGAATATGGAAAGATGGGTTTTCGTGGAGCTTGCAGCCAATGGAGGTAAACAACTTTGTCAAGACCTTTTGCAAGACAGGAAACTTGGTCTTTGGAGCGATTGGAATACCATCGATAACAACGTAGTTATCAGCATAGGAGTTCTGCTCAACTTTGTATTTTTCTTCTAGATCAGAGTAGTCGATATCGTCCAAATCAAGAAGACTGATATCAATTTCATCATTAACAGCCATGCTGTGCTATTTGCTATATCTGCCTGTAGGTCTACTGGCCCTAATGTCTCTGTCTCCAACAGCAATTGTCTGATCTGTTGTATTTTAAAAAATTTCAGTGCTTTCCTCAAAGAAATTCAGCTCCAAAAAGAAAAATTTTCAATGTGGAAAAAAAAGGCCGGGTAAAAATGACAGAGACACGTGCAAAATGCTTCCTGTGCTGTTTGTGCTGCTCAGGTCATCAGAAATGGCGACTATAGTATAATATACATTAAATTACATAAAAGAATAAAAAGCATAACAGGTGGTCTAAGAGGTAGCGTGAGAAAAAATAAACAACCAGTCTCCAACCCCAAAACTTGGAGAAAACTATTATTAAAATTATTGAAATTAATGTTAAAAATCTCAAAAAATCAAGGTGATTGAAACGAAATAAAATGCAGATGAAAAGAAAAATAAAAATATAAAGATCTTGGTTGTAACAACTCGATAACTGATTAGCTGGAGAATCTTTTGACAGATCCCTCATCAATTTCTGATCCTCTTCTTTTGTGGCTTCCATTCTGTTCAGGATCTGTTAATATTGCATGCCCGTTGTGGGGAGTATTATCTGCTGTAATAGATTCCATTAGAGCAGTTTGGCGGATGCTATAGGTTTTATTACCATTAATTTTATTTGCCCCATTTGCTGTCTGGTGACTTTTAGCAGAGTGTTTCTCATCGTATTTTTTCAAAAATTTGTTCATGTACCCCTCCACAAACACCTTGACTTTCTCCCTCTTGCTACTGCTTAACTCATGGACAACATCATCATCAGAGTGTCTCTTTAATTCTTTATCTACCAATATTTCGACAATGTCTTTTGCACAATTCTTTAAATTTGCATGTCCAATCACTTTTTCATGTTTTTTAATCATATTTGGCACATATTTTGCAAAAAGTGATTTCCATTTATATTCCAATGGATTTTTTTTCCTGCTGCTGTTACTGTTATTGAGCGAAGACAATAACGATGAAGTTCCTCCGCCACTAAGATTCTCTTGATTTGGGGTATTTCTTCGACTATTTGATCCTGATCTCTGTTCGTACCCATTGGTTTTACTGATGTGTCTTTTACTGTTATGACTCCTATGACCCTTATGGTTTCCATTTTGATTTTCAGGATTCAGGCTTGATTTAGCTCTCGACTGTAATGCTCGAAGCTTAGATCTTTGACGTTCGATCCCTTTTAATTCTCTTTCTTTTTGCTCTTGTTCTTCCTTTTGTTGTTTTATTCTTAACAACTCATTCTCCTTTGCCTCTTGAAATACCTTTTCAATTTTTTCTTTTTCTTCTTTCTCTTTAGCTTTTAATTTTAAATCCTTTTGGTATTGTTCTAATTGAAATAGCCTAACTTGTTTTTCAAAAAACTTTTGTTTTTCAAATTCAGATTTTTTAAATCTTTTCTCCTTTTGAATGGTTTTCAATTTCAAATCCGACACCCCTCTTTTTTTAAGTTCCTCTTCTTTCCTTCTTGTTGCAACAAATTCATTATATTTGTTTATATCTGGTCTTGTAGTGCTCTCTTCTGCAGTAATTAAATTTTTAAAATATATGGAGCCGTTTTCTTTTTTAATTCCCCATTCCCAATTTTCCGGTAATCTTAATCCATCATGCATAGTATAATCGTCTTTAAACTTCTGTCGATAATTTTCTTCATTAATATTGTTGTTATTATCGTTATTATTATCATTATTATTTTTATTATCGTTATTATCATTAGTATTATCACTTTTATTAGTGTTGGTATTATTGTTATTAGTATTGATATTGATATTGTTATTAGTATTATTGTTGTTGTTATTATTATTATTAACACTACTACTACTGCTGGTAGTAGTATCATTGTGATTACTATCATTTTCTTTTTTTTGAATTCTAAAAGCAATTTCTAAATTATCCCAATCTTTTAATAATTTAGAGCCCAATTCTTTGATATTTTCATCCCCAGTATGTTCAATGACTGATTTAACAATTTCTTCTACATTTGAGCTTACAATTTTATTTTTAGTTATTCTTGGCCATTTTAAAAAAATTTTCAAGATTAGTTCTGATATCGTGTCTGATTCCTTTTTCAAAATTGAGCCTAGTGTTTTATAACCATGTAGTTTAATGATTGTATAATCAATTTCCTGTTTTTCAGTATTGTATAATCTTTCTAATAGTTTAAGTGTAATAATCTCATTTTGTGACTGGATTAAACCTGATATAATTTTAGGAACAGATTCTTTGTTATTTAGAGGTTTAATTTCAATTGAATTTAGGAAATTGTTGTAAATATTTTCACCTTCTTTAATGAGATGTTTGTTATCCTTGTACCATTCTCTCTGGTCATCATTTGAAATATTTAAGGCTTCAACAATATTTTGAGGCAATAAGGACATTGCATCAGTTTGAGTTTTACCGCCAATAAAACCTGAGCAGTTTGGTTCATTGCAATAACAAGGTTGAGGATTTGCACCATATCTATCTACGTTATAATCAAAAGTGATTTCTTCACCTTTGTAAATTTTTCTTTTTGAGAAAATCCCCATTCTTAATTTTGATCCAACAACCCATTTGTCAACATAAGCATTAGGATTGCAAGAATGGTTAACAAATCTCCCAAGACCACCTTTTATGGTTGCATCAATAAACTGATTTTTTTGTAGCATCATGAAATAAAAATGTCTGAAATTTCTTCGGTCATATTCTAGCATTTTCTTTTTAAAAGTGTTTAAATCAATCACTTCGCCAATATATTCATAAATAAAAGTATTTGGATTAATATTGCCATTCGCTCTAACACCAAAGCCCTTTTTTTCAGTTTGGAAAATGGAGATATCAGAGTATTGTTTTCTTTGGAATCTTTGATTTGCACACTGAGGACCACAACGCAAACAATTAGATGAACATTCAATAGAGGTTAATCTGTTGATACAATCACTATCTTCACCACAGGGTAGGACGTTGTCAGCAGTGTCGTGGGCATCACAATCACAGGACATATCATCCTGCCCACTGAGCCCCAACGAGGTGTTTTTATAAGTGCACTGCTGCAATAAAGTAAAGGTCTTTAAGGCTTCATCAGTCTTATCCTGATATTTTATATAGGAAACGAGGCCATTTTCTGTGTGAACAGTTTCATGAAGATGATCATTAGTCTTATCGTTAAGATTGGCGTTATTGGATAGCAGATCAGTCAGCTCAGACTTCAACCTCAGGGTCTTGAACCGAGCAGAACTGGTGTTGGAACTGGTGTTGTTGTTTATGCTGAGGTTTGGGGTTGCACTGAGATGGTTGTTATTGGCCGTATTGTTGAAACTCAGCTTGATGTTGTAGTCGATGGTGTCAGACAAGATTTCCTTGCTAGAGTATCTATCCTTGGTAGATGGTGGTAATTGGGTGGTGGGCTTTCTCGTAAGACGCTTTGCCATTTTGCAGTTATTAATGGAGTGTAGTCGTCGACAAGTGATGAAAACAAGAGAGGATTTCAGTTGGCTAACAAAAATTTTAATGCACTACCATTTTGAATACCATCATTTTTCACATATTGGCCCGAAATACTCACAAAACGGGAATAAGTGTACCGGAAGTGTATCGGAAGTGTACCGGGAATTCGCAGGGATGGCAGCAGTCCCGACCAGAACAGACCCCCTACCTCGGGGTCCTGCTGCACTTGTCACGCGGGAACACGTGGCTGTTCGCTGGTCACAGCTGCAGAACACAACGCGTGACCGCGCCTGCTGTTTGCGAACACCAGCTCCTCCTGTGGGAAGTGCTGTTGAACACGGCTGGCCATATATTGAAAGCACCTAACAATTGCAATGCTTTACAAGTTACCATCGCCCAATTTAACCACTTAAAACTTGTGGTAAAATTTTCTGATTTGCTGAAAATTCATTCAATCTTTTGTTAAATGCTAGCTTGATCTTCTCTGTACTGTCCTCACTCCCTCAGCTACTCTCTCCTACCTCTTTTTATCCTTTGTCTCGTTTTTATGCTCCAACATGAATAATTACTCCTCTGAATCCACCTTGGCTGCTAATACCGCTATGAACGCAGCAATAGGTGCTTCATCTAACAACACCAGCACCATCTCAACTTCCAGCAGCAGCAACGTCAATTCTTCTACCTCAAATAGTTCCAGCAGCAAAAGCAAATACGTTTATTTTGTCAGGAAAACTGACAACATTCCCAAGAACACTTTAGAAAAAGCTGCCTCCACCAAGTTAAAAATTGAAGACTTCTACAAGAAATCTGTCCAACACGCTATAGAAAGAAATAAAAGAAAAATAGCCTTGGAAAATGAGTTTTTAAACGACATTTCTGTTGCAAAGAAAAATAGAGAAGCAAAGCTACTACTAAACAAGGAGACTCAATTTATCAGATTAAGAAGAACTAAACTAACGCTAAACGATTTCAGAACCATTAAAGTCATTGGAAAGGGTGCCTTCGGTGAAGTCAGATTAGTTCAAAAAATTGATACTGGAAAAGTCTATGCAATGAAAACTTTATTGAAATCTGAAATGTCTAAAAAAGACCAACTAGCCCATGTTAAAGCTGAAAGAGATGTCTTGGCCGGAACTGATTCTGAATGGATTGTCTCTTTAGTATACTCTTTTCAAGATTTTCAATATCTTTATCTTATAATGGAATTTTTACCTGGTGGTGATTTAATGACCATGTTGATTCGATGGGATGTCTTTACTGAAGATATTACCAGATTTTATATGGCTGAATGTGTTTTAGCAATAGAAGTCATCCACAAATTAGGCTATATCCATAGAGATATCAAGCCTGATAATATTCTTATAGATATTAAGGGACATATAAAATTATCCGATTTTGGTCTAGCAACTGGTTTCCACAAGACCCATGATTCAAACTATTATAAAAAACTATTAGGCGGAATTGTACCTGACAATGCTAATATAAATACCAATACCAATATAAATTCCCAGAACACTAACTTTTTATCTCCATCAAATGCAAACTCCAGAAATTCCGTAATGGTTGATGCAATCCATTTGACAATGAAAGAGCAAATGCAAACTTGGAGAAAATCAAGAAGATTAATGGCCTACTCGACTGTTGGAACTCCTGATTATATAGCTCCTGAAATTTTCATTCATGAAGGTTATGGACAGGAATGTGATTGGTGGTCACTTGGAGCAATTATGTATGAATGCTTAGTAGGATGGCCTCCTTTTTGTTCAGGTACACCTCATGAAACTTATAGAAAAATTTTGCATTGGAAAGAAACATTACAAATACCTGAAGATGTTCATTTGTCTCCAGAAGCTGAAGATTTAATCTTCAAACTATTAACCAACTCTGAAAACAGATTGGGTAGACATAATGGTGCACTTGATATCAAATCTCATCCATTTTTCAGAGGCGTTAACTGGAAGACAATTAGACAAATTAAAGCGCCTTTTATTCCCAAATTATCAAGTATTACAGATACGAGATTCTTCCCAACTGATGATTTGGAAAATGTTCCAGATAGTCCATATTTAACAGCAGCTGCTGAACAAAGAGAACAAAATAAACAAAATGGTGGCGATAGAAACGATATCAAAAATGAATTACCATTTATTGGTTATACATTTTCAAGATTTGATAAGCTTGCAAGAAATGGTCTATAGAAATTTTCTATAGATATGACTATTAATGTTATTATTTTTATTAAGATTAGTTGTTTTTTTTTAATTTTTTTTTTTTTCTGAAAATTTGTATAAAAAAATTTATAAAATTACAAAATTTATAAAATTAAACTTTGTTATTGTTGATGTCAAAAAAAAAAAAATAATAATAATAAAAACAATAAACAAAACCCCTGTTGCTTATGTTATAACAAGAATAAGAAATTATTACCCTTTAGTTTATTTTACCTTATTTTAGTTTTTATGATTTTATTTTTCCAGATATTTTTAGTGTTCTGAATTTTTCCTTTTTCGTTTTTTTTTTTGTTATTGTGTTTTAATTTTGAAATTTCTTTTTTGTGTTTATGTTTTTATTGTTGTTATTATTTTATTTATTTATTTTTATTTTTATTTTTATTTTTATTTTTATTTTTATTTTTATTTTTTGTTTTATTTTTTAGTTGCTTTTCGATTGAATTCGAATAGATTTTTCAGTTCTGTTTATTGATAATTGACAAGTATTGTTTTTTGACAATATCAATTGTTGATGATTAAATATATAATTACATTTTATAGTAAATGAATATTGTCAAGTTTGAAAAAAAAAAGTATCTATCTATAGTTTAACCAATAAAAAAAAAGAAAAAAAGAAACAAAATTAAAACTTGAACTAAAAAAGAAGTCAAAGCAATTAAAAAAACAAGAGGAAAAGAAAAGGAAGAAAGAAAGAAAAAAAAGCACTTTAAATAAGTCCGAGAGTGTTTAGTTTTTTTTTTTGTTACTGTTTTTTATTGTTAGTAGTAAGATTTTTTATAATATAAAGATGAGAGTAGAGATAAAATATGCAACAAATTAATAAATGAGAATTGAGAATTAAACAAAAAAGAAATATAGAAAAGGTATTTTAAAGACCAAAAAACATTTTACACTTTTCATACACTAAGAAAGAACAGGCAACCATGGGAGTTACTTTTAGGTAGCCAATGGATAAACCGACATAGAAGCCTTTTATACCAGATTCGTGCCATATTAATTTAGCAGTTTGCTTTATGGTCATGAACTCACCATTTGAGGTAGTTATAGCACCTACTTGCATTCTTCTTCTGATAACTTCTAGAGGATAAGCAGCGGTTTGAGAAGCCAAACCAGCCAACCCACCTGCTAACAATTGAGCCCAACTTTTCAAGGGTTTCTTTTCGTAATGGGGATAGATTAGTTTTTCTTCTTCTATTTTGTTTTCTATATTTTTCATGACAGGATTTTGAACAGTATAAGGAGCAAAAAGATGGGATCTGAAGATGTCGTGGCATAAATCATAAGTCCAGAAGGACACACCAGCATAGGGAATCATACCAAGAATAGTTGGAGTAAAACCTCTGTAAAAATTTGACAAGCAAGCCAATTGGTTTGGTAAAATGACATTGAATAATTTTAAAAAGGGATTGTGTGATGTGGCTAGAGGAGGGTGTTCGTTTAGGATTAGCTTTACTGTTGAAGTTAATCTGTGGTTATTTTTGAAGCCAATCTGTTTTAATTGATTTATGGAATCGATTTGATTTTGAGAAGGATTGTAATGAATTTTTTTTGTTTCAAAGGCCAAACGGACTCTTAATAAATCCAAAGGATAAGTGGCGAAAACACTTATCATTCCACTTAGAGAGCCACTTAGTAATCTTCTAATGTTTGTTTCGTAGCTATCATTTGGAATAAGGATATTTCTAATTTGTTCGTAAAAGACCCATTTAATGGCAGCATAGGGAAAGATTCTTAATAAAGTAGCAGAATGGCCCTGAAAGAAGCCTATGAGGCCATCGTTAAAGTAGATTTTATTTGAAGCTTTAAACAAACCGAAAAAAGAGCCAGAAAACTGTTTATATTCAGGATTTGCAGTCTGGAATAAAATTTTGACACGATCTAAAGGAGCTATAATGGTTTTGGCACAGGAACCAGATATTCCACCAGCTATAGCGGTTTTATAGACATACTCTAGCGAATTTTTGTCTTTTATTTTGTTTGTCTTGCTGAGTTTAGTCTTTATTATATCATTTTGGGTTAAATTTGAGGGATTAACTGGTGTTGAAGGTATTAGGTCAGACATGGAAAGTTGGTAGGAAAACGTTGGGCAATATGAGAGAATATTTCTTTTTATTTATAACATTTAGAGAGAAGGAAGCAAAAAAAAAGAAAAGAAGAGAAGAAAAAAAGTCTGCAAAACAAAACAAGAAGAAGGAAGAAGAAGGAAGAAAGAAAGAAAGCAGGTTTCTAATAGTGATCTGATTATATTATCAGTTTCTGAAAGCCTTTCAGAGCTATCAGTGTCTTTCTTCTGATCTTCTCAGTGCTGCTCCAAAACACTCTCAGATGAGCAACCCAGAAATTTGCACATGATCTGATTCGGCCCTCGTCCGCGTTGTGTTTTTGTCGTATTTTTCTCCCGCTCAGGAGCGCGCCTCCGCCGCTTTGAAGGAGCCGTTGTGACTCAGCCAATGAACGTGCGCCGTTTGGTCAGGAGGTCATTACTCGCCCGCTTACCGCCCCGCCGTGGTTGGACAGGTGCCCCGCGGATATCTGTAGATGTACACCCGGACCCGGAACCGTGGTCGCAGCACCACGGACAGCGGCGTGAGCGGTGATTTGCAGCTGGAAACGGTCTGCGGTTCGAGCCGCAAGCAGAGACTTTAGAAATTCAGATATTCAGATTCAGAATATGAGCAAGAGAAGAAGAAGCACAATGGTGAGCATCAAGATCAAGATCCACTGGCCATTTTCCTTGAGCCTTCTGGAAAAGCGTCTGAGGTTGTTTCGTGCCTTTCTGAGTCTTCGTTGCGAGTTGTCCATGAGGCTCTCCACGTCGTTCAAGATCACCAACTGAGAGTCCAATTCATCGTTGATTGTCAAACCGAGCTCTCGTTGCCTTCTCACAGACTCTGCTAAAGAGTCCAATCTGTCGTCTTGAACCGTTAGCAATTGTTGCTGCTGTGCAAAGAGTTGGTGGTTGGCAATACTGCCGAAACCTTCAGAGCTGGTTGAACTGTCTAGACTGGCGGCGCTTGACGAGTCTGTGAATAGTTCATTGTCATTGTCATTGTCATTGTCATTATCATTATCATTATCATTATAATTGCCATTGTCATCATCGCCGCTATTACGGTTATTACTAGTATTCCTAGTACTATTATCAATGTTTCTGGTGTAATTATCCTTATAGATGTCCTTGGCTGGAGAGTCTTTATATGGCTGATTAAATGTTACTGGATCATCTTCAATCAAATTGTCTTTGAATCGAACACTTTTCTTTTTCAGTATATTTTGAATGATTGGCAATTCCTTTTTGTCAAAAAGGTAATCATCTAAATTTATTAGTGAATCCAAATTTTCCAAATTGTTATTACTATCATTACTATCATTACTATCATTACTATTATTACTATTATTACTATTTTTATTATCACTAGTTTGTTTGATTAACGTTTTTATTATTAAATTGTAATCAAATACTTTTGCATAAAACTCTTCTTTTAATTGATTTAAATTTTGATAGTTATTATTATTGTTATTACTACTGCTATTAACATTTGTATATGATATAATTAGATTGTTTTCAAATGTTCTTAAATTTATTAATATCTTATTCAATATCGATATCAAGTTATTATTATCGTTTAGTGACGGACTGATATTCAATTTTTTAATATTATTCCTTTCTTCGATTATGATATTACATTCTTCAATTAAGAGCGTTATTTGTGATAGTTGTAGATTAGTCATTATAAGCAAATGTGAACGCAAATGTATATGTATATTGTCAATGATACTTTGGGAATTATCTATACGTTATTGATTAACATTGAATGGCCACTATCTTATTACTTGATAAGTAGTTATCCTTTTGATGCTGTCTGAAAAGATTAGAAAAAGGAGAGTTGCCAAATTTAGATCCAACACACCTTGAACTGCCAACTTTGCAGCTTTTTCCACTAAAACGGAAAAACAAGCACGCGCACCGAATCCGTTATAAGGGTTTCTCTTCCGGTCACATGATTTGTGTCATATGACTGACTACGTCGCGTGACTGATTTAGATTCACGTGCCTTTATGGTCACGTGCCTTTATGGGTTCAATTCCCAACATGAATTCAGAGTACTGAGTTTGTATAGAATGATGCTATTAATGGAAAACTTGGTGCTGTAGTTTCAATTTCAATTGAATATTTAGCTGCTGATTCAATTAGCACCATGTCCATCGCTATTTTCATTGCGAGTAGCCATCGCTATTCACAATCCTCATTACAGTCATTTATTGTTCCTTAAGATCGACAAATACCAAGTACATGTTATACTATTCGAAAACGTTTTGACTATCAGCTATTGGTATTAAAGAAAAAAAAGACGAAACCTGTACGACTCTAGAACCTCCTTGTCTTATTGGGAAATAATTTATACCCTTTATTACTGAGCTATTTTGCCCTTGCACTTATAGCCGCTTGATGAAAATTTATAAATCGAAATCTAATTGGAATTCAACTAAAATGCAAGGAAATGGTGATTTCATCTTTAAATTTATACAAATTATTTCACATGTGTCTTAGATTTAATTTAATTTAATTTGAAAAAGAAATTACAGAAAAGTACAGAAAATTAAAGAAAATTACAGAAAAGTACAGAAAATTAAAGAAAATTAAAGAAAATTAAAGAAAATTAAAGAAGATCACATTCATTTCTCTTTTATAAACGAAAAATGAAAACAGTAATTTGTTTCCATCCATTTATACGCTAAAGGAATTTATGCTTTAAAAGTGCTATTGTATATCAGATGTGGGCAAACTGAATAACAGACTTCCCAACATTGATATTGAAATTAAAGGTCAATACATGGAAGTAGCGGAACAAAAGTGGACCAAAACAAGTATTTGTAAAGGTATTAAGTATGTCTTAAAACGATTAGGAACTTAATGGAAGTGGTTTTAGTGGTTTTTCTGGATGGGTGAATTTCTATACTTACTGAAGAGACTGAGATACTAAGACACTAAGACGATCGTAACCCGACCGGTGTTTCTTAGCGTTCAGCGTCACAAACACTAAATCCTGTTGGAAGTTCCAACATAAGGTTTTGCAATAAAACAGGCAGCTCGAGCACCACAGAATTACAAAATAATGAAAACATCAAAAGAAATGAAAAAGATGCAAAAGATGCAAAAGATAAAAAAAATTGATATTAGGTAATCAACAATGCTTGTTCGTGATTAATAGTAGCTAATGGTAGTATTAACCGTCCATTACTCATGTGCTGTCATTACAACAGGCGGATAAATGTAACCACATACTGTTTTACAGAAATGAAACACTGAATTTACACTCGGGTGAATCGCAATATTTTCAGATTGGGCAACGAAATCCAAACCTCTGGCAATTGAGACTTGGAAGTTGTCTTATCATCAAAAACACATAAAAATGTAAAACATTTTAAAAAAAAACGCGAGTACCTGTTCTGATAAAATAACCAGACTAACAGAACTTGTTTTGCGGTGAAATACACAACCACTCAATAATATAAATTATTTCAAGCAGACGGTAGGTATGATAACCTGAATTGATTCTAATAGATCAGAACGATAAGATCATGGGACGATTGGATTATAATGTTGAAAATTGTCAATAATTTTAACTGCATTTGTCCATCTAGAGCAAAATTAACACTTTATCTGCTAGCAGCGGAAAATTGCCAGCTGATCGGCTGACTGTCCTAAAAAACCACAATATATTTGCACTAAATCGAAAATTTCTCATTGATTTGCCGACCTCATCCCTCTAAGAGAGTGGTTACCCAACCTGCTGTGCAATGCAAGTGCAGTTACACCTGTGCTGTACTCGGTTTTAGATTCTTGCCGCTTTCCGCGGCAAGGTTTACTTCCAAGAGCAAGGCAGTTGGGGTTAAGGTTTAGCCAATGTGGTACTTACACGGTACTCACATTGTACTGAGATCCAATTAAGAGAAAGCCAAGACTTGGTGATGATTTTTGTGATCCTGCTAAGAACCAATTAAACCTGCATTTAAGGCCCAATCGAGCAAGCAAACTCTAACTCTATTGGCACAGCTCCAACAGGAAAGCTTTAGGGAAAAACGAGCTCTGGCAAATTCTCCTTACAAAAAGATCTTTTCGGCTTAGAACGTCAATCTTTTTGTAGACTTATTGTAGTGTTCCTTCTGCTTGTTCAGATTCGATTAAAACTGCGCTGTTCCTTCTACCTTTTCACGATCCTTTAAAAGAATAGCTGCTCATGCACTTGTTCTGTCTTTTCTTCTTGATTTACTCTATTTCTCTAGCTTTTAATCATATCTCTTAACTCGCTTCCTTCCCAAGATTCTCATTTCGCAACTTCAAAACTCCAAAACTCCAAAGTTTCACATAAAACTTCACTCAATAGAATTATACCGATACATATCACAACATCCATCCTATTATTTTAGTCCTTAATCATTTTACAAATCTGTCAACAAACTCTTGGGCTTTGGGCTAATTTTTACTCTAACTTTTACTCTAACTTTTGCTCTAATTTTACATATCACATTGAATCCTTTTAACTCCCCAATTTTCCTGTTTTTTTTTTCTTTCCCTTTCTTTTCTCGCCATCATCTACTTATCTATTACCAAGCTTCATCTACTTATCTATTACCAAGCTTCATCCCCTGTCATTAATAGCTCTTTGGTATTAAAGCATTTCTTGACTTATCTTTGATTAATCCAATTTAATTTAATAGATATGCTTAATAGAAATATGTACGAAGATCTTGAGAAAATCCAGCCTATACAACCCATGTCAACAAGTTCTTACTTGGATGCTTCAGAAAGAACAGAAGCTGAACCTCGAAAAACCAAATTTTTAACAGCAGTCGACAGAATAACCAGCCAATTCAAACTAGAAACTAGAGGTGTTCAAAGAGTCGAAGACGATGAAAGAACTGACACTTCCCTTTGGTCTGCTGCTTCCATGTGGGTCGCAGCCAATTTGGTTATTTCAACCTTTGCCCTTGGTGCTCTAGGTATAACTCTCTTTCAGCTCGGTTTCTACCAATGTGTAGTAGTTATCATCTTCTTCACCTTCCTAGGTGCAATTCCTTTTGCTTTTTGTTCCATTTTCGGTTCCAAATTCGGTTTGAGACAGATGATCTTATCCTCCTTCTTTGTTGGGAGCTTTGGTATGAGAATTTTCGCTGCTATCAATTGTGTTTCTGCTGTCGGTTGGGGTGCCATCAATATCATGACTGCTGCTCAATTGCTACATATAGTTAACGACGGTGCCTTACCTCCCTGGGTCGCTTGTATCATTATTGTTATCATCACCATCATTGTCACTTTCTTCGGTTACAGAGTCATCCACTTCTTTGAAATGTATGCCTGGATTCCCTCGTTCATTGTCTTTCTCATTGTTATTGCAAGAATGGCAAGATCTGGAAATTTCACTCCTGGTGAATGGGCTACTGGCAGAACTGGTGCAGGTAATGTTCTCTCCTTTGGTGGTACTGTCTTTGGTTTCGCTGCTGGCTGGACAACTTTTGCTGCTGATTACACCACTTATATGTCTGTTAGAACTAACCCATACAAGATCTTCTTTGCTGTTCTTGCTGGCCTAACCTTTCCTTTAATCTTCACAATGATCTTGGGTGCTGCCTGTGCCACTGGAACCTTGGTCGACGAAGACTGGGCTGAAATGTACAACAACAACTCCATCGGTGGTCTTCTTTATTCTGTCTTAGTAGTCAAATCCTTACATGGCTTTGGTCAATTCTGTTGTGTCCTACTAGCTCTATCAACTGTTTCCAACAATATTCCCTCAATGTACTCCATCGCAATGTGTCTCCAAGCTGTCTGGTCCAAATTCAGAATTGTTCCCAGAATTGCCTGGACCATTTTTGGTAACTTCTTAACTTTGGCTATTTGTATTCCTGCCTATTATAAATTCTCTGAAGTTATGCATAATTTCATGAACTGTATTGGCTACTACACTGCCATTTATATTTCAATGTTGCTCTCCGAACACTTCATCTACAGAAGAGGCTTTTCTGGTTATAATCCTGATGATTACCTCGATAAATCAAAATTGCCAATTGGTATTGCTGGTACTTTGGGCTTTATTTCAGGTGTCGTTGGTGCTGTTCTTGGAATGAACCAAACTTGGTATATGGGTGTTGTTTCTAGACAAATTGGTGATTATGGTGGTGATGTGGGTTTTGAATTGGCTTTCGGGTTTTCCTTCATTATTTTCAACATTGTACGTCCAATTGAATTGAAATATTTCGGTCGTTAACCAAAAAAAAAAAACATTATCAAAAAATTATCAAAAAATTATCATAAAAAAAATACAATCAAACCTAGAAAATCACTTTAATCAAAAATAATCAATTTGAAGAATAAATTTGAAAAATATATTTGAAAAATAAATTTAAAAAATAAATTCAAAAAAAATAAAAAATTTTAGAAAAGTTAGATAATAAGAAAATGAAATTAATTTAAACATTAAATATATTTCCTTTACACTAACTAATTATACCAGAAAAAAATATTTAATTTTTTATTTCAATTTTCTATTCAATCGTTTAATCTTAGTCCATATATAGTGAGTCCATCTAATATGTAAATTTTTTGTTAGCTACCTTCTCATTTTATTATTTTTTTTTGTTTATTATGTTTATTATGTGCTTTTTTTTATGTTTACGTTTTTGTTTTGATGGTCCAAAATAGTCTTTTAGTTCACTTTTTTCTTGTTTGGTTTTTGTGTTTTACAATTGTTTCTTATATTCTTTTTACTTCTTACTGGTTTATCTACTTGTGTTCTATTTTTATACCTGCTTTGTTATTCGTCACTCTATTTCTCTTAATACATATATCTATCTATATATATAGTTTATCATATAAATATTACAAATCAAAATATATCACAAATGTTTTTCAAATATTTTCAAACAATTATCTTCTGAAACAAAACAAAAAAAATATCCTGACTATTTTCATTCCCAATAAGGTTTATATTATGTAAAAAAGGGAGGTTCAACTTTTTTCAAGGTTTTCGTTTACTTTTACATTTATTTTATAGTTTGTTTTACGCTTTTGGTTATTTTTTATTTGACTTTTGCATTCTATTTTACCTATAGCCTACTAGATCCTGCTCAAATGCTAAAAACCCACCACTTTTATTCACTGTTTTATGAACCAAATTAATTCGTAGACCAAAATAATAAAACATACAATTTATTATATAGATGAAGAAAAAAAGAAAAAAGATACATCATTTTTAACCAATCATAGAAATAAATCAAAAAATTTTTTATAAAAACAAATGAATAAATTGCTCACAGGAAATAAAATTTAATATACACCAAAACTGATAAATACAAAACATAAATATAAGTCACGAAGAATAAAAGAAGTAACGAAAGTACTCGAAAAATAAAAAGAGAAGACAAATAAGAACTAGCAAAAATGAGATGCTCAAAAAAAAAAATTTAGAAATAAAAAAACACTATTCATATTTGAATCTTAAGATTATAACAATTATAATATAATAATAAATAAATTTTGAAAACACTGAAACCATTGAATACACATTTTGCTGAATGCCATTAAATATAACTTGTTTTTTTTTGTTCTTTTTTAAACCAGCTCCCGAATTTCTAATTCAGACGCAAAATCATTAGTCTTTGTGACTGAATTATTAAACAAGTAGTTATCTTTTGATTCCAACAAAGTACCACTATCCATGCTGAAAATTTTGTTTTCACTAGAATCTAATTCCCCAAATTTTTCTTGGTACAGTTTGACTAAATTTTCCAATCTTTTCCGTTCAGCATGTTCAGTAGTAATTTCTTTATAATGATCGTTACTTAAATCTTCAACCATTTTCTTAAATTCTGATTTCAAATGAGAAATTATTGATAACGTGTTAGCAGTTTTAAGAGACGGTTTTACAGGTGATGAAAAATAAGAATTGTTGTCACTGCCTTTTGGACCTTCAAAGTCATTATATTCGTTTATAGTACTGTTATTAACGCTATTGTTATTATTTGAAAAAAAATTCGATTGAAAATATGGGGTTGAAGGATTTGATAATGGAGAATCTTTAGTTTTAATTCTAAAGCCAGTTATTGGAGAATATAATAAACTTGAATCTCTTCTAAAAGTTGTTCTTAGTGTGTGGTTAACAATTTGAGTAGTATCTTCAGAGGATATAGAATTGAAACTTTGAGTTGATCTTGCAGAAAATGATAAAGAAGAGTCATGGTTGAGATAATTTACTGAATTTGATGAATTTATTGAGTTTAAAGAATTAATTGAATTGATATTTAAATTATCGATTTTTAAAATTGTCAATTTTTTTTTCAAGGAATTATTTTCTTTCATTGTTTTCTTTAAAAGAGAATCTAGTTTATCTTTAGTGACTTGGATATCTAGTAATTGTTTTGTAGTAGTTTCCAAATTTCGGATTGAATTTGATAATTTATTTTGCAAATTTGCATTTAATAAATTAACATTATTGAGAGATTTTGAATAAAATTCCTTTTCATTATTGTATTGTTTAAGAATATATTTTTGAGAAAATTTTAAATCATTTAAAGCTGTTTTTAAGTCATTAATTTGGTTTATTAATTGATCTTTACTAAGGTTGATTAAATTTGAATTTGAAAGATTATTACTGTCATTTATATCAGTATTATTATGTTTAATATTAATTTTAATTTTATTATTGTTATTGTTATTATCAGCATCATTTTCTTTATTGTTATCAGTATTGATATTGGTGGTAAGTTTTAACTTGGATAGTTGAGTAGGAGAAGAGAAGGTTAATTCTGTTGAAGTTGTTGAGGAAGGAGAAGTTCTTGTGACAAATGTGTTTTCATTTGAAGCAAGAGATGTGGAAGAAGAGTTTGTATGATATATAGGCAAGCCTGATTTATTTTTAGAGATGCCATTATCGGTGTTATTGGTAGTGGTTGTATTAATATTATTGTGGAATAGAGTGTCTATGCAATTTTGGATCCATTGAGTTTTATTATCAATTTTATTGTCAATTTTATTGTCAACCAGAGAATTTATTGGTAAGATTATATTACTTTTGGCAGCAATTGAATTGATATGAGCAAAAATTTTGTCTAGAGATTTTAGGTATAAATTGTTTTGAATAGATTGGGAATGAATTGAGGGGGTATTAATTGAGTTAAAGAACTTTTTGTTGTTAGAAAAGAGAAAAGAGTTTGATATGTTGTTGATATAGCCGAGTAGAAGAGAGTTGTAATAGTGGTTTAATAGAGATAAATTTTTTGAATTGATTTGTTTGTTTATTGCATTTAAGTTTGAGTTTGAGTCTATAAGTTGGGATAGTAATTCTAGAGTTAAATTTTCATCATCGTTATTGCTGTTGCTGTTGTTGTTGTTGTTGTTGTTATTTATGGATAGTAGAGTGTAATTTTTCAATAAATTGATTGAATTTATGAAAGAGTCGCTTAATTGTGATTTTTGGCAATTTAAAGAGGATAAAGAGTTTTTAAGATCTAAGATTTCAGTTAAGGAGAGGAGGGTATTTTGTATATTATTTTGGGTGAAGTAATCATTTAAATTGTATATCGAGTTTTCTATTAATAGTTTGAGTAGGAGAGTACTGTTATTGTTGGAGTTATTATTTTCTATTGATTGGAATAGATTTAATAGATCATTTGATAGTGATAAATTATTGCTGTTATTGCTGTTATTGTTAATTTTGTTATTTTTATTTTTATTGTGATTATCATTATCATTATCATTAGTGCTGTCAATTAATTTATTATCTGAGTTTGATATCAATTGGTCTATAGCAAAATTGGATAAATAATTATCGAAAGAAGAGGATAAGACATTTTTGGTAATTGAGTGATTTGAGGTATTTAACAAGAGGGAATTATTTTGAAAAGAGGCATCATAGTCATTTTTAAGGAAATTTAATAAATCTGAGTAATTGGTGGATTCAAATTGAGGTGAATTTGGATTTGAAAAGTTCTTATTAAAATTTTCATCATTTTCGTGATTTTCATCATTTTCATTATTTTCATCATCATCATTTTCATCATCTATATTATTATTATGAGTGCTACTTGATGCAAAAGATTTAAAAGGAGACTTGTTTAGTAATGCTATTGATATTGAGTAAGGGTTTTTCGTTAAATTTAGGTCTAAGGTGTTATGATAGTTATTATTCTGGTCCAAGTGAGTTATGTCCTTTAAAGGTAAATTAATTGGAAACAGGTCCATTATGAATTTCAGCGCATATGAGGAGTGAAAAAGTGTAAAATACAATAAATTGAGGAAGAAATTATACAATGGAAGATGAAGTGAGATATGGAAGAACAAACAAAAGTGAAATGAAAGAGAGTGGAAGACAATAGGATCTGGAATACAATATCATACAATGAAAGATTATGACAGATTGGAAATTGGAAATGGAAAATAAAATAAAATGTCCCCTAAAGGTTTCAAAAGTTGAAGGTATAAGTTGGAAAAGTCCCGGCACAGATTCTCGTTGGAAACTAGATTCGTTTCTTTGTTTTTTCAGTGGAGTATCGCTGGAGCAGAATAGAGAATAAAACGCAGCAGCACGACAGGATCCAGAGCTTCTTCTGCTGAATTTGGGTGGAATTTAATCAGAATTTAATCAGAAATTAATTAGAAATAAGAAATTAACAAGAAGTTGAAACAGCTGAAACTGCGTCTTTCAAAGTCTCACAGCTGAAATGGTGTCTCAGCCGGATCCACACGGATGGAACACTGGATGACTCAGCACTTATTTAAAGATGCGCTAAGGATGCGCACGGATAGTGTGCGGATATGGCAGACGGATACGTCTGTAGCCGCACACAATCCTCTGCCGTGAATATCCGTGCCGTGTTTCCTTGAACAAACATAAAATATATACCTGAGTACGGATACGGAGATTCCGATATAGCAGCATCATCCAACAGAGAGGCGCGTAGAAGACGCGCCGGAAGCAGAAGAAGCAAACGAAGGAGAGGATCAAAACGACGAAGCGACGCAGCAGCAGCAGAAGCAGCTCTTTGCCACCCACAATGTTCTCCAACTACAAGTTGTTATTTTTGGTCCTCTGGGCCCTTTTGATTTTTCTCTGCATCGGCATCATCTTTTACTTCAACAGGCTTTTGGGCTTGCTCATTTCCTTTGTTTTGAAGCTCGTTCTCTGGAAATTCTACAACATCTCCATCACCTTCCAGTCCTTCAAGCTCTCATTCCTAGTGGGCTCTTGTGCCTTCAAGAACTTGACCATCGTCACCAACGACTACACTGTGTCTGTCCTCCATGGCAGTTTGGTTTGGCGCTACTGGTTGAGAAACACAAGATTCTCGCGCTATTTCTTCAACTCTCCCACCTCTTGTGAGTCTGAATTAAATGAAAAATTACCTTCAAAGTACATCCTCAAGCTCAATGGCCTAGAGGTATTCTATTACAACAGATCTGATTTATATAACCAAATATTAACCGATTTGTCTAATAATTCCAACAGCAATGGAAACCCATCTCATAATGATAATACTGATAAGGAAAACTCTGATTCTGATAACGATAATGATAATCCCGATACTAATAACAATCACAATGATTTCAACAATAACAATGAAAAAATTGATAAAACAAAACAAAACATAAAATTAGATAAAGAAAACTCAAAATATTTAAGCTTCATATTGAATTTTCTTCCTTTATCAATCTCAATTAATAAAGGCGCTTTAATAATAGGTAATAACCTCACTTCTTCAATTTTAATCTGTTCATTTAATGATGCAATTGGCTCTTTAGATATCTCATCTTCTTTATCTCAAAACGATTTGTATAATCAATTATTAATCTTAAATTTAAACAAATTCAAAATCACCATAAAAAAAAACATATTCTACAACTCCGATACTGATACTGCTGCTACTACTACTACTAATGATAATGATAATGATAATGATAATGATAAACAAAACAACAATGATAAAAATGCCCTTTTAAATAATGACTTGAAACTCAATTTCAAAAAAAAAAGAGTTAAAACAGTCATAAATTTCAACTCAAATAAAAAAGATTTAATTAATCACCACACAAATAATACTTCTCAAAATAAAATCAAAAAAAAGAAAAGTTTTAACAAGTTATTCAACTATAAAAATTTATGGCCCAGTTTCAAAAAATTATTCAATTATAATAATAATAATAAAAACAAAAACAAAAAAAATAAATCTTCCTCGACAATTTGGAAAGGTTTACCACAATACCTTCATTATGACCAATTTAACCAGTCCAATCAATCTTTTCAATCTTCTAATAATAATGACCAACCCTCTCTATTTCAAAACTCGGCAAATGACTTATCGCTTTTAACTAAAAACGTCGAATATGCTATATATTCAACTCTATTAGATGCTCAATCCATTCAATTCAACTATTATTATGATATCCCCAAACATTCAATTAACGCGATTGCCTCGCAATTAGATACCCCTCCCCAATTTGGCATAGACTTAATAATATCAAATTCTATAATAAACTATGGCCCTTGGGCTGAAAGACAAAGGATATCTTTATACAACTTTTTTTTTCCAAATCAAAATAATTATAAAGACTTGGTTTATAATAATAACACTAATGATAACATTAACATAAAAAGGGAATACGAAAATTTTAAAATTAATATCAATTTCATAGATAAGGGCTCCATTTTAAGAATTCCAATGAAAGAAAATAGTAAAGATATCGAATTAATCAAACAATATCAAAAAACTCAATTAAACAAAAAAAAGCACCTCAATCTTAATCGCAACCTTGATTCAGATTCGGATCTGAATCAGAATTTAGACCCTAACCTTGATTTTGATTTTGATTTTGATTTTGATTTTAATTCAAATTTTTCTTCTATAAATCATCATAATAACGATAACAGATCTCAATTTAATTCAATCTATTCTCAATCTATAACTACCCAAAACTCTTTAGATTTAAACTCCCTAGATTTTGATATTAAAAGACCCTTTGCTTGGCTAGAATTAAAATTTTCTGCTGGTTCGTTTATAACAATTAATTCAGACATGATATTAAAACCAGATGGCTTTAATTCCAATTTAATTTGCTCATTAACTGACCTTGAGCTAAGTACGAGTTTAAATCATGATATCTTTTTAAAGTGTTCAGAACACAACTTAGATTTAACAATGAACTATCCTCTAAAGTGGGATGATACAAATAAATGGACTGTAAATAACACTTCAAGAGATATCGAGATTTTTTTATTAAGAGATCATTTCACTTTATTAACTGATTTACTTTACGATTTCACTACAAATAACATCACTCCAAAAGAAGCTTTAAATCAATATAATCTTTTTAGACCATACCTTTATATTTTTAACTGGAATCTCATAGGTAATTCTGCTTTATATCTAAATATTAACGAAAAAAACATTATAAATAATCCTCTAGATTTTGATAAAAACGTTTATTTATCAATTAAAACAGACGAAGATATTTCAATTCAGTTGGAAGTCCCAACTTTAAGCATCTATCCTAAATCCACAACAATTCATTTTAATCTATTTTCAAAACTTTTAAATCTCAATATTGAAGCCCCTTCTTGGCATACTTTCAATAGTTTCTCAAAATCTAATAAGACCATGAAATCCTATAATTTTAGTGTAGATGGTTCTTATACCTATTATAGTAAAGTTGAGTTGGACTTGGTTGACTCAATTATAATAAATTGCAAGGGTGAAAATGTAACTTTTATTGCTTACGGTTTTTCCGTTAAATATATTATGACATTTATTGAAAACTATTTCGGCGAAAATATTCATTTTAAAACTCTTGAAGAGTATAAAGATTCCTTCAATGACAAAGATCGAAAGTCTTTTGATGCAAATAATCAACAAAAAATTATTAATAATTTAAAATTTACTCCAACTTTATCAAAAAGAAAACGAAAAAAAATTGATGAATTTCAAAGAACCGAAAATGAGATCGATGTTCTATTTTCTTTTTGTGTTGATGATGGATGTCTAATTTTGCCAAATCATATTTATGATTCAGATTCTCATATGTCTCTAAAGCTTTCAAATTTCGACGTTGATATCAGGTTTACAAATTATTATATGGATTTACAGTGTAATATTTCTCCAATAAGTTTCAAATTCATGAAAAATATTAAAACTGAAGATTTGTTTGAGAAAAATTTAGGCTTTAAATTACAAAAGAAATATGATATGTTTATTGATTCCATAAATGTTCACGGCCATAGACTCTTTGGCTTGCCACCTGACGAACCCACATATGTTTGTAAATGGGACATTAAAAATGGAGCAGTTATAATAAACTCTACTGGAAATTTTTTAAATGAACTAATCAATTCTTTTAAAAAAATCGCATTTGGATATGACGATATTGAAAATTCATCTTTAACATCTATCCCTATAATTCATGATGTTACATTTTTCACTTACTTCTGTCCTCTGGTTTCCATAAAATTATCTGATGATAAGGATTCGGGGATTGTTTCTTTGTTTTTAAACAAAATTTCTGTGAAATTCAATGATTTGGCAAACGATAGATACAGTTCAAGGCTAGATGTTAAGGTGGACTCAATTTCACTTGAAATAAAAGAAAATAAGAATGGTTCATTTTTATATGGTGGTTTAACAACTTCTCTTGAATTAACAAACTTTGGAAGGAAAAAAAATTTTAATTCGGAAAGTGTATTACAACAACAACATTTACAAAAACATGATGCGTGTTTTCATCGATGCCCCTTTTTTTTAACAACCAAAAATCGCGATGATTTTTATTCAAATTCCTATTATGCTATTTTTCCATCTTTACCTATTCCTGATATTTCCTGGCCTTTGAATTCTTTTACAAGTGAAATAGTTCTTGAAAATACTCCGTTTTCTTCTCTTTCTTTATTTGATGATTATTCTAATAGTGAGGAAACATTTCTTTTAGAAAATGATAACAGCTTTAATCACAATTTCATAAAAGAAAATGAGAGTCTGGAACATTTTTTAAATGAAAATAATACATTAAAAAAGCCCGATAATACAAAAAGACTGAAAAAAAAAGAAAACGAGTATTATTTTGGAGAAAGCACAGTGCCGAATATTATTGAACAAAATTCTGAAAGTGAAACTGATAGCTTGATTATTAATTTTGGAACCACCAACAGTTTTCTATTGCCTTCTTCTTTTGAAATAGTTTTGGATGTACTTGAAAGCTTTCTTTCTACATCTTTTGATAGTATTCTAGATACTTTGCAAATTGATACTGTGGATAAGCTTATTGAGATGTTAGAAAAAAAATCAGGTATAAAATTTTTTAGATTATTGGTTTCCTCTTTTAACCTTAAATATGGTGAATTCAAGGTATTTTCTGTAAAAGAGTTATTTACAAAGGAATCTTTACATAAGATTATTGAGTCACATATCTCATTTAAAGTAACCGACATTTCTGTGTCATTGAAAGAACAAAAAGTGATTGTGAAAGAGTCAAAGAATATTGAGGAAACCCAAGACGAAACAACAGTTGCCGCTAATGTAAAACAAATAATATTGAATATCTATAAGAATGACATTGAAGAATCAGAAAATATTTTTACATTTTTGTTAAATGATATTGAAGCATGGTATACTAACGATTTTAAAGTGAAAAACTGCTCATCTTTTAGTTTGGAAAATTTCAATATTTTAATCAAAGAATCACAATTATTCTGGTTAGAAAATTTTTTGGTGGATTTATTTGAAAAAACCATTTTTTCGACTAGGAACTTTGAATCTGTTTTTTCAAATCAAAAAAAAGCAGAGATTGAACTACTTTACAAATTGTCAACTGGTAACTCTGAATATCCTGTTCAACATGATCCTGCCGCGCTAACAAAACCAATGTTCATATTCGGTTTATCAAAAAATCATATCAGGAATAATGATAGCTGGAGATTTATAACTAAATTGCGACATATTTTTTTAAATTTACCGAGCCAATGGCATCAAAGGACTTTAAAAGTTTTTGATTCCTGTCTCTGGGAGGCACCAAAAGACTCAAAAGAAATAGTAGCAAGATATTTTTCTGATTGGAGAAGTTGGGAAGACTTCAACATTGAAGAAAGTTACATATTCAAATATGTTTTTGGAAAATCGACCAAACTGAAAAACATGGAAGAATTTTCTTTTCGAGCTTACATCAAAAATTTTTGCATTCGTTTAATTTCTGACAATATGGAAAACAATTATATTTTGCTAAATCATATTAATATTCAGGTTTCAAACCCCAGTATTTTATTAGAAGGTTTGAATTCATTAGAAATCCAACCTGGAGCAAAACCCGAAAATTTTAAAACAAGCATCAGTGTATTTTCTTCTTCTATTAAAATATCCCCTCTTTGTTTCAGTTTGATCAAAGCGTTTAAATCCATATCTGAATCAAGTATTTTTCAAAATGAGTCCAAGAAACCGGTTTCTAGTGAGAAAAATAATAACAAGGAAATTAAAAATAACAGTGTTATTATTGCACACACATTATTTTTTATTGAAAATCTGGAGCTTGAGATTTTGATTGATAAAACTTCATACAAATGCAACTCACTAGATAGTTCGCTTGCTTTGTTTTTATCTTTGGATTTTTTGCAGAATAAATTTTCGATGGTAAGCAACTACACATTAAAGTATTTTGATTTTTATATTTTACTCAATTCTTCTGTTTTGGGATTTTATTCTTTTGAAGAATTTTTACTTGATTTTGTGAATGGAAGTTCATCTGAAAAAGATATGAAAAAATTGGATATAAATTTGAAAACATCCTATTTGTCATTTGAAAAAAATAGTGATGTATATATTGAGTTTGCAGACACCTTTTTGAATAATGAGTTGGATATTTTTAAAGGCTTCAGACTTTCGGATCCTGATAATGAAATGCATCAAACAGAGACCTCAGATTCAAGTCCCAATTTTTTTGTTGAGAATATTTTGAATTCAAATTGGATAGTTTCTTTTCAGATAAACCAGATCTCATGGGAACTTGATCTTTTTTCTTCAATTGATTTGAACGGATCAATTTCAAAAATATCCAGTGTATTTTATTTTGTGAACTCACTTTTAATTTTGGACTTTTCACTAGATGATATAATTAATAATTTTTTGCATAAAAATGATAATGCAGAAAATATCAGTTTGATTTATTATTTCCACAATTCTTTTAAGTTTTTAACCAAAACAAGATGTGAATTTCCCATTTCTATTAGCAAATCTATTTTTGATGTGAATATTTTTTCTGGAAAGTCATTGTTGAAAGTTCCTAATTTGCCATATCTTTTAAAACTTTTATTTGAAACAAAAAATGATTTTGAAATTACTTTCAATAAATTTTCTTCTTTTATTAAAAAAATATCAAATCTGGAATCTGAAAATGGTAATAAAACAATTTCAAGTGATTTTAAATTTAAACTTTCTTTTATAAGCGAGATTATTAGGTTGTCTTTTTTAATTGAAGATTGTGAATTATTTATTGAGCTTGAAAGCATAAAATCTTTTTGGCAGAATTTCATTCAGGAATCTAAAGCAAATAGCAAACATGATAAGGACATTTTTTCCGTTGTACCAATCAATGGAGTATTTGATTTGTCTTCAGTTCATTTTTCTATTAACAATCCCATTATCCCCAAAATGATGTCTAGAATTATTGATATAAACTTTGAATTTAAGCTAAAGAATGTCAAAAGGGAAAATGATTTTAAACAAAAAATCGAAGCGGAATCTCAATTTGCTCGTATATATTCTAACCCATATGTCTTAATCAAAATTTTCCAAAGTATAGACATCTTATCTTCTATTGCTGAAAAATACCAAAACTCATTGTCACGCACTTCTAATTTTAAGAATTCTACAGAAGATTTTGATTTGTCTAATCCAATTGAAACACTTTTTGGGTTATATTCAATTCATTTTTTCTTGCATAATGTTTGTTTTGGATGGATATTTGATGAAAACGATAGTATTACTGTCCCAAAGGGCATAATAACAGGTTGTAGTGAGGCATTTATAAATTTAGAAAAAAACAAGGGAAGCTTTAAAACAAAATATGGATTTTTGGGGACTTCTTATGGTTGCTATTCTGATAACTTTTATTGCCCTCCTAACAAAAACATTGACGAAGGTCAGAATCGATCGTTTTTACCCAGTATTCAGGTATTTTATGATGTAAAGACCAACATCAACAACAGTAAAGATGTCGAGTTTACTGTTTATGGAGAGGAACTTGATGTAAAATGTTCATCTGAAGCAATTCCAGGAGTTTTGAAAAGTTTTTTGAATTCCGTTGTGCTAACTCAGGAACTAAGATCTAAATATCGGAAAAGGACGCTTCGTGTGTCTTCTGTTAAAACTGAATCTGTTGATAGTAGCATGTGGATTCAGTTTTTGGGTCTTAAATCTTTGAAATGTCTAATGACGTTTGCTGGTGGGAACATTAAAATAGTTCAATCATCGTTTGGATCGAGTCCTGGTTCTTTGAATCTTCATTCACCCAAGGTTCAAATTTTGGTTGAGTATAATAGCAAAACTTTAAATTCCTTGCAAAAAATATTATTGAAATTTATAATTTTTGATTCTGATAATACATTGAATGCAAATAGCGTTCCTATAATAATTGACACCTCCTCAGGAATTAGATGTTTAATGAAGGAATCACGGCCAGTATCAGAAAACCACACCAAAAAAGCAGAAGTTAATTCAGTCGATAAAAAATCTGAAAATAATAAAATAAATTTGATTCGAATCTTAAGAGATTTTGATTTTCAATTTTCTTTGCATGTTAAACCTCAAAAAATAAGTTTGAGTTGTGAACCAACAGCGAAAGTCAAAGCAATTGTGTCTACTAATAGTTTAAAGATTCAATTTAACACAATAACCAAAGATCAACAGACAGATATGATCAATGGCTCGATTTTGCTTTCTGGAATTTCTGCTTCGTTACAACATATTTATTCGAGAGCTATTAGTGGATCTGTTCAAATAAAGGAAATTCTTCTAAATGTAGCCTTATCTGATGTGGATTCAGTTAGTATTTCTTCAGCAAATATTTTTGCGGATAATTCATATTATGTCAATATCAAGCAATTAGAAGATATTGATATGTTTTTGAATATTTGGTTTCCCAAAGAATTATACAAATCTGATTTATCGAATGAATTGGCCGAGCTAAAAGTGGAAGAGCCTAGTGATTTTATTGATCAAAGTTTGGCAAACAGATTGCATGAAGTAACTACAACTTATGCTTTTCCTTGGACTATTAATTTCTTGTTGATAAATACAACAGTCAAAGTTGATTTTGGCCAGTCTTTGGGTATTGCTTCATTCAACTTGGATAGATTTTGGTTTGTTAGCACAAAGACCAAAGATTGGGGACAAAATATGACGTTGGGATTTGATAATATTTTCTTGGTTAGTAAAGGAAGATTAAGTGGATCAGTTTTACTTAAAGATATTAGATTGAATTCAGTAATTTCTTGGAGAGGAGGCTCTAAAATTCCACTTGTTTTAATATCTGCTGGAGTTGAAAAAATAGAAGTTAAGATTGGATTTGATTATCATTGCTTTTTCATTGCTAATATTCAAAAACTATGTGGTAATATATTCAATCAAAGAGATAAATTAGGGGTTTCTCATGATCGTTTAGTTGGGATGGGGAATTGTTCAGTTTTAAATATTTATTTAACAGCTCTATCAGCTTCTAATTTTCTGGATATTTATTCTACATTTTCTCGTATTTCTGAAGATAATAAAACATCCTACAAGGATATTTTAGATGATGACAATTTGAACAATGATCAGAGTTCAACCAAGTCCAAGAAATTTGCAGATGAACTACTAAAAAGCATCAATAGACTCAAAACTGAATTAGATGTTACACTTGGAAAAGTTTTGATTCACATATATCCAAGCTCATTAATCGATTCCCAAGTATTGATATATGAAGCAAGTGACGCTTTTGCAAAATATTCGCAGGACGAAAAGAGTTATGATGGAATTATCAATCTTTTTGAAACAGAAGAGCTACAATCATTGTTGGATCCAGATTCCGAATATAACTTTCTTGAAAGCAAATTGGAATTGGTTATTAATAATTTTTTTCTTAAGCTATCCAGTTTCAAGAATCAAATTTCTAAAGAAGTTTTTAATGACTTATCAGTTTCAAATTTTGTTAGGCATTCAGAAGCTGCTACTGGTGGGACTATTTTTATATTCCCTTCTTTATTGATCTCAATGGTAACGGTGGATCAACTCAGTCGCAGCAATGTGGTTTATTATAATTTCAACAGTTCGTTTGGCGGGAAAGTGGACATTAGTTGGAACCTTCGGTCGATTAGTTTCATCCGAGAAATGTGGGCAACCCATTCGAGGGCATGGAGCTCTAGGACATCAGTCAAATTTGTTGAAGAAAATGAGGAAAAAGATAAAAAAAATAAAGAAACAGAAAGTAGCGAAAAAGAGATACTAATTTCAAGTGAAATGAAAAACAATATACTGGGTGAATCTGAGATCAGTATTAAAGACGTGAAATTGGATTCAAGATATATCTACGTCCCAATCAAACCACTTCATATTGAAGCACCCCAATTGAAAGATCTTGGAGATGCTACACCTCCACTCGAGTGGTTTGGTCTATACAGGAAGAAATTTCCTCTGCTCACGCACCAATACGTGATGATAATGATGAACAAAATAGTTGACGAAGTCGAAGCAAAGTACGCCAGCAATCTAGGCAAAGCATGACATAATGAGGCAACATGGTATAATATAATATAATATAATATAATATAATATAGTATAACGAAGTATAATATAATGGTTATCTATAGTGAGCACGTGTAAATGTTCTTTCAGCTTGGAGTTTGAAAAACATTGTCGATCAGGCTCTGTGTTTAACTTCTTGCTGATTTCGATTAGATGCATTGAGAATGGCATTGTTAGAGCAGGTTCGAAGGAAAGTGTACAAGTTGGGCTTGGTTCCCAAGATCATCAAACGCTTGCCTTTGATTTCGTTTCTTCTTGGAGTCTTATCGTGTGCTTGGATTTTGTACTTGCCTGTGGATGGCCAATATAGAAGAACATACATATCAGAAAATGCATTGATGCCATCGCAGGCATACAGCTATTTCAGAGAGTCAGAATGGAACTACGAGAGAGGTTACAGAGACGAAATACACAAATTGAAAGATATCGAGAGCATATTTGAGAGAAACAAGGTAGTAAGTGAGTGGTTGGAAGCAATCGGCTTAAACACAGCTGTTCACCAATTCCATTATAATGATGCAAATAAAACTGTTGGAAATAATTTGTATGGTTTATTCCATGCTCCCAGAGGTGATGGAACTGAAGCAATGGTTCTTGCTGCTTCATGGAACACTCCTGATGGCGAATTTAATGAGGGTGGTGTGGCATTAGTAGTTTCGTTGGCCAGATACTTTTCCCGGTGGTCAATATGGTCAAAAAACCTTATATTTGTAATCACAGAGGACAGTCATTATGCAATGAGATCATGGGTACAAGCTTATCATGTATCATTAGATTTAACTGGAGGCGCAATTGAGGCTGCAGTTGTATTGGAATATCCAGGCGAACATGATTATTTCAAATACGTTGAAGTACTATATGGAGGATTGAATGGACAATTGCCAAATTTGGACTTGGTTAATACTGCTGTTTCTATAACGGAACACGAAGGTGTGAAAGTTTCTGTTCAAAAAGTAGAAGAAAATGAGCTTAATAGAAATAATTATTTTAGCAGGTGCAAGGTATTGTTGAGTGGGATAAAAGAATTGGTATTTGCCGGTCTAAAGAAAACAAATGGATGTGAAGCATTTAGTGGTTGGAGAATACAAGCGTTGACTTTGAGAGCTAAAGGATATGGTGGAGGTGCCGATATCACGACTTTTGGTAGAGTCTCCGAAGCAATGTTTAGATCAATTAATAATTTATTGGAAAAATTTCACCAGTCGTTTTTTTTTTATTTGATGTTAGCCCCCAGAAATTTTGTATCAATTGGTACATATCTTCCATCTGCAGTTTTGTTAACAGTCAGCTTTGGTATATCATCTGCATCCATAATCCTCAATAGCAAACATTCAGAGAGTCAAATACTTATGGCTCTTCCAAAATCATTTGGGTTATTTACAATATTATTTTCCATTTCATCGTTATTGGGAGTTTCGTTGATGTATATACCTGTGAGTCATGATATTATATTTAGAGTGTTGATGAGTTCAGGAATAATACTATCATCGCAGTCATTAAATTATTTCAATTATGAAAACAACACTCAAAACAAAAACTTTTCCATGATAAGGATAAAAATAAATCTACCATTAGCTGTCTTACATTCACTACTCTCAATAACATTGCTATATACAAGTTTGGTGATAACATCATTGCTTGTAGTCCACTTTTCAATAGCATTTTTGATAGGCATATGTTTGCTTCCACTAACTTTTGTGCGTCCATTGAGGATTGGGAACGGAAGCCTCAAACTAAGATCATTCGTCAATTTTATCTGCTTAGTTATATCTTGTCCTTGGACGATAGTCTTGGTAATTGGAGTGTTGGATAAAGACTTTGGAACACCCTTCAAGGTGATGGGGGGACTACTAACCTCATGGAGAGACTTTGAAGTGTGGACTTGGTTTATTGTCATATTTGGATGGCTTCCTGTATGGCTTGTGTGCTGCCTTGTTGGTTGCTCACTGCCCACAAAAGTTGCTGAAACTGCTGAAACTGCTAAAGCTAAGGAACCTGTTGCCAAATAGTAAGTTTGACTGGGTGTCGGATGTTTGTCACATTAGACGGGTAATTGTTTTTTTTTTTAATTTTTTTTTTTTTTTTTTATTTTAATTTTATTTTACAATGTTTTAAAATTGTATATATTTGTTTTATTTTGGATGGTTGTTTTAGGTTTAAAGTTCAATTTTATGTTATTTTTTTTTTTTGGTATATTTATTGTGAAATTATGGTACAGGTACTAGCTTAATTT
>JAKTTS010000249.1:0-22087 GCA_030560485.1 Ascoidea tarda (nom. inval.) | reverse complement strand
TGAGTTCCTGGATTCTCTGGATATCTTTGAAGTTCTTCTTGCAAAGCTCCAAAGGGATCTTAAACTTGTCCTGGTTTAGTTGGATAAGGAAATCTACCAGTGGATCAGACATGATTACTCTGAGTGCTCCTGTTTCTGCTGCTTATCCCTCTTTGATAAGAAAACAAAAAGAAGCAAGAAAAGAGTAAACCAAGAACGTGGGTGTATGCGTTAAGACGCGTAACTGCATTGAATCCGCATAAATGGCTTTCTGGGTCCAACATCAAAAACCAAAAAGAGAAAAAACTCAGAAAAGAAAAAGTGCAACTCCAAAAGATATCCAGCAAATGGCTTCGACAACACTCTTTGCTGATTTGGAACCACAGCTAAACAAAGATGGCAGTCTTCCTCTAACCCCCTACAATCTATACGTTCTTTTTGGTGACTTTTTGAAAAACTGGCTCAACATCGTATGCTTTTATAAGGGATTGTACCCCAAGCATTCCTTCAGCTTGAACAAATACAACTACATGGGGCTAGTGGTTCCAGTCAATAGAAACCCCAAAGTGCTTAGATGGCAGGACGATTTTGTTCTCAATTTTATTCAAAATCTAATCAATGTCAGCTTAACACCCAACCACACCAAAAACAAAAACAACTTCCAGCGACTCTCTTTGGTGATCTTCAAAAACAGAGAAAAAAAGGAAATAACCGAACGACTCGTTATTGATTTGAATAATTTTTATGTCGTTAATGATCCGAAGATTATAAAGAAAACTTTGTCAAAGGAGTTCAATTTAACCTGGGATATCGTTTATGAGAATTTTAGAGCCTATGTTTTTCAGTTCTTATCAGTAATAGACGATAAGAACAAAAGAGACTCAAATCCAGATGAGAACTCTACTTTTGAAATATTTCTAGAAACTACAGATGAAGCACATATCAACAAAAATGACGATAGTTGGGTATTAAACTATTCAAAAAATATCTTAAATCCCCAAACTAATACCATATATAACAAAAACAAGAGCAAAATTGCAATCGAGCCTCTATATCCAGTTAGTGTAGGCCCACTTGTGTTCGATAGTTTTATCGAGACAATTACAGACTGATCAGTTCCAAAAATCTCCAGTTATGCTTTTTCCAATTTCAGCTAAATCTTTTTGGCTTTCTTTTATTTCTTTATAGATTTCTTTCAATTTGCTACTTTTATCTCTCTTAATAAACTCATCCACATCACTTACGCTTCCATTCATATACTTTGCTTCAAATACAATCTCAATAATATTATTCAACTTAATGCTTATTTCTTTGCTGGATTCCGATCCTTCTCTCAATGTTTTAGGGTACCATCCTTTATAATTTAATGTTAACCAATTCCATAAGATTTCAACTTTTTTGCTTTGTTTCTTATAATTAGTTCCAATAAGTGCCAACTCTATACCTTTTGAATCAAAATTTGTTTTAACAAAGTTTAACACCTTTTTCTCAAAAATATTAAGGTCTTTGATGAATCCTAAGGATCCAATAGCGGCATTTTGAATATCTAATACGTTGGCATTAGACTCACAGATGTTGTTTACAAGAATTGATGATGATCTTGCAGTTAATTGCAAAATTTTCTTGAATTCTTTCCCGCTATTCGAATTAAATGATAAATTATTTAAAACTGGAGCAACTAAATTTTTGGGAATTGAATTTTTGGGTCCATGGTTCAAAGATTTAAACAATTTTCTACAGTATCCATTAATTTCATCAACATTTACGCCTAGCATCATAATGAACTTTCTGCTCTCAATCTCCGCCAATGAGTGAATATTCAAATTATAATTGATTGGCCATTCCCTAATATTCGAATACAACTTTAACATTATATTGTCTAACCATTTTTGAAATCCATTCAAATTGATTTTCGTTGAATAAAATCTAATGGCAGTGTCGATATTTTCCAATATTCTTAAATAAATACTCAAAACCTTATAATCAACTTTTTCTTTAAATTTTTCTTGTCCCACATAAAAATTAATTAATTTAAAAAATCCTTTAATTTCAATGTCTTTCTCTTTTGTATATTGGGAATTGCTAAACAAAAACTCTTCTATATCCAAAAGCAAATTAATATTATCCAAACTGCTCAATTCACAGATGGACGCAGATAAACAATCATAAAAACTTACATTATTATACTTGACCCTATAATATCCAATTTTATTTGCATTTAATTTTAAAAATTCCTCTTTCTTCAAATCCAATACTAGTTTTCGGTCTGTTAATAATGATCGATTGAATTTGAAGTTTTTTAATTTAATTGCTAATGGAATATGAAAGGGCACATCTTCAGTTAATTTTAGCTGATCTAAAGATACTTGTTCAGTAGGTTTGATATAGCGATGTTGTTCCACCTTGATTTTACCATCTTCCAACGAATCAACTAAAACAATTGGAATACCAGGTAATCTAGTCCAAGTATTCATAAAACCTTGAATATCGTAATCTGAAAATCGATTTAAAAATTTCCAGAGATCAATTGGTTTAAAGGATTTAAATTTTTCCCTTTCCAAAAATAGTTTTATATGTTCATAAAATTTATTAATATCTGAATCTAAAAAATTCTGATTTTGAAATATATTTGACAACATCCTAAGCAAAAAAATGCCCTTTTCATACGAATAATTTTCAAAAATATCCTGAGTAGATTTAATCTCCTTGTAATTTGAGCTAAGTAAAGAAACAGTGCTATTAATCGATAAATCTTTCTCGAAAACAGAGTCTTGTTCCATCACAGATTCCATTTCCTCTATTTTTTCAGTCCATATATTTAGACTGTCATTATTCATTTTGTTAATCACTTGATTTGCCATCCACGTAGCAAAAGACTCATTTAGCCATAAATGGTGCCATTCATCTAAAGTTACTAGATTTCCAAACCATTGATGAACTAATTCATGGATGATTACTTGTTCCAACTGATCTTGAGATTGTGTTAATAAAGTTGACTGGATGAAAATTAGTCCCCAATTCTCCATCGCACCATCAGATAAAAATGGTAAAAATACGATATCTAATTTTGGCAAAGGAAAATCAAATCCCAACATCTTTTCCAAAATCGGTAAAGATTTTGAAGTCAAATTAAGAGAATAATGCGAGTCATTCAATTGGCCCTTGGGAACAACAATTCTCAAAGGAAAATTTTGATTGTTTAATAGTTTTAATGACTTTTCAACATAATCAAAATCACCCGATGCAAAACCAAAAACTGATGTAGCGATCAAAGGAGTTTTTTTAAAAATGTTTTTAACATTATCCTCACTGACAAGATTTTTTTCCAATTGACTCATACTGCTTGCACACAAAAATCTCTTGTCAGTTGTTATTGATAACTCGATGGAAGCCTTATGAGAAGGTTCATCAAGACATGGAAATATGAATCTTGCAAAAGAAGCTTGAGACTGAGTTGCAATGATCTGGTTAGAAGCTAAGCCAGATTCTTCATCGAGAAAATTTGTTTGAAAAATTCCTTTTGTAGGGTCTTTGTAGGTTTTGATTTTGCTAATTCTACCCATGTATTTGATTTGAATTTGAAAATTTTCATCAATTGGAACGATGCTGTTAATTGATAGGGTGACTCTTTCATTATCCTTATCATAAGCAATAGTAGCCTTTTCTGATTTGCCATTATAATCGAAAACCGAGGATATGATAATTATATTTGAACAATTTAAAGTAATTGAAGTAACCTCAGGTGTTGAGTGATTGTTCTTATTTTTAGTGAGGTTGATGGTTAATTCACCTTGAAAATTTGCTTTTTGGTAGTTGATAACAAGATTCAAAGCGTAGTTTATTGGAAGAAAGTGATTGGTTAAAACCAAAGGAACTGCTTTTTCGATTGGCATATTTATAAAGTTATTTAAATTTGTTTATTGCCAAGATATAATGTATATACTGGTTACGTTTATTTAAATATAAAAATTGTTTGAAAAAATGTTTATGACTTTTGGATGGAAAATTCAGTTTGGAATTTCAAAACAAACGATTTTTTTTTTCGGCTCAAAATGGGAACGATCAGAACAAATAACCAATTGAATGTTCATAAATCCATTTCCAGTCTTTTTTGTCGCCCCTAAGTTCTTTTTTGTGTGCTTGCTCAACGAGAAATTCATCTTCTTCTTTATCAATGACATCCTTTCCAGTTATCAAGTCGACTTCTGATGACTTGAGTCTTTTTGATTTTGCAATGAACTTGTAACCCAAGTTTAAGCCGATAAATAAGGGAATGCTAATGTATCCTGTAATGAACAATTTAACGTCAAAATTTCCCTTGAGAAAAACAGTAAAGTTTTTAATCAAGGCAACGAAAATGCAGGTACCTAGTGAAATATAACTGGCATATGGTTGGAAAGGAGATTTGTATACCAAAGTTGCACGACTAATTCCCTGGGCTTTCAAAGCATTCATAAAAGCAATATGAGTAATAAGAACAGAAATCCACTTCATAACACCGAGACTTGAAATACACGAAACAAAATATTCAAATACAACATCAGCCTTTTCAGAAACACACATGAAACCCATCATACTAAACAAAACAGCTGTGGCCAATGCATAGATTGGAACACCCTTTTTATTAGTTTTGAGAAAAAGTTTTGGAGCTTGATTTCTGTTGGCCAAACTGTACAAAGTACGCGAGCAATTATAAAATCCAGTATTTCCAGAGGAAAAACAGAAGATTAAAAGAGTACCATTAAAAACATGATCCAAGCCTGAAATTTTTGCAAGTCTAATTGCAACAACAAATGGAGAAGCAGCAGCAGAAGTTGTGGCACTTGTAGCATTCTTTAATAAGGGACTGTCAAATGGAACATTGCAGCCCAACAACAAAGTACAGATGACATAAAATAGGATTATACGATAAAAAGCCAATTTAACAGCTCTTGGGATGTTTCTTCTTGGGTTTTGGGATTCACCAACCAAAGTTCCAACATTTTCAATGCCAACATAAGCAAAAACAGTATTGACAATTGAAGAAGTAAAGGCCACTAATCTGCCGGTATTTCCACTGATAAACACATTATTGTTTCTATACTCGGCAAACGCACCAGGATTCTTCCAATAACGAAAGCCCTTTCTGTCATGATCTGGGCCTCCTCCTAACATTAAAACAAGCATCATAAATATAACGGCTAATATAACGAGGACTTTGATTGCACATAACCAGAATTCAATTTCTCCATACCATTTTACACCAAAATAGTTGATTAAAGTAGCAAGAACAATCATTATTGCTACCCATACTCCAGCATTAACTTTATTGGTTGGAATCCAATAATTCATCACCATAGCACCAGCAACAAATTCATCGGCTGGGCCTAATAAACTACCACATGCAACAATCCAACCGAAAGCAAAACCCAAACATGGATCAACGTAACGAGCAGAAAATCCTGTGTAACTTTGACGCATGGGGAGATATGTCGCCATTTCACCAATGGCTGTCATTACGGTGGTAACAATTAAACCAACCAAAGAATAACTGATGAAAAGGGAGCCTGGGCCAGCTTTTTTGAGTACATTTCCTGTTCCTATAAGTAAACCAACACCAAGAGCACCACAAATGGCAATCATTGACAAGTGTCTAGCCTTGAGGTCTCGCTTTAATGAATTTTCAGCATGTTTTGATTCAACATTGATCTCTTTTGTATTTTTTTCGACGTCGGTTGCAAATGTTATTTCATTTTCAAGGTCTTGGGAAGATGAAGTAAGATCATCTTTTTTGGTGAGCGGGTTTGACATCGCCTTTATTGATACTTTTCTATCAGTCTTAGTATTCAAGCTTATGAATGACAATTAAGATATCAGTTTAAATACATGTTCAAGAGAAACATCTCAAGGAAAAAAATAGGGTCTTATATGAACTCAATTTTTTGCAAAAAAGCAAAAAATGCAAAAAAGCAAATTCAAATTGTTGCTTTATATCTGTCAAAACACCAAATAAAGTTTGCCATGTTCGATATTTGAGTTATCCCCAGAAAGCAGGAGAAACAAGCTTTCCTTGCGTTTTGTGTAGCTTGGCCTGTTGTAAGCGGCACAAAAACGCAGGGTTCGTTTACAGCAGACTTGACGCATGTGCATGTGACAAAGTCAAAGAAAATCACGTGTACGAGTGCTTAGCTAAGCAGTGGCGACTTCCGAAGTGCTCCCGTGATACACCGACGCACCGCAGCGGTTCCGCAGCGACGTGCAGGACGGCCAATCACGCGTTTTATAATCCGAGCTTCCGCTGCGGTGTGTTTTCGGTGGAGGTGCGTCCGGGTAACGCCTCCCGTCTTATCGAATTAGTTTTTTTATTTTTCACAGCGAAAACTTAATGGAGAAAAAACAATCGCACTCTTACAGACTATCGTTTTAACTTTCTTTTTCTTTTCTTTTCTTTTCTTTCTGATACGAAAATAATGGAAGGATTTGATACCAGAAATGTTTATATTACGAAGTGCTAGCCAACAACAAAAATAATACTGTGTTTTCATCTTCTATACAACGGTTGTGTTTCTCGTTTGCTGTTTTCCTTGCGTTTTCTCTCCTGGTTCAACTTTATCTTCTTCCAATAAAATACATACTTTTACAAAGCACTAGCATCTCCAAACTAAATTTCATCATCGATTTTTTTTCAGCCCCAGCCCCAATAAGATTTATCTGTTTCCATACAACGTTATTGCTTCTTCTCTGTTTATTGTTTTTTCTGCTTTACTGCTCTCCTTTGGTTTCTTCACTCTGTTATTACATCTAAAAAATGAGTAATAATGATGGTTCCAGATTATCAGGTTTACGAAGTCTTTTCAAACAAATTGATGTCGAAAATAAAGGTTCAATTGATCTAACTTCTTTTAAAAAAGTTTTCGAAGCCTCAAACCATCCTTTAAAGGATTCAAACCAACACATTGAAGCAATTTTTAAAATTATAGACTCCAATAATGATAGCACAATCTCCTTTGATGATTTTACAACTTATTTAAATAATGCTGAATCTCAAATTTCCTCTGCATTCACCAAAATGGATACCGACAACGACGGAAAACTAAACAAATTCGATATCCAATCTTATTTACACAAGACTTTAAATATCAATGCCAATGATGAAATTATTAACCAATTTTATCAAAAGTTAGACAAAGATAACCATGGTTATATCACTTATAGTCAATGGAGAGATTTTCTTTTATTCATGCCTAGAAATTACGGCTCAAGATTGAAAACTGCTTTTCATTATTTCAATGAAGATATAGATTTATCATCTGAAGGCGATATGACCCTCATTAATGACTTTATAAGAGGGTTTGGCTACTTTTTAGCTGGTGGTATGGCTGGTGTCGTTTCCAGAACCTGCACTGCTCCATTTGATAGATTAAAAGTCTTCTTAATCGCCAGAACAGATTTGTCCTCAACAATAATACACTCCAAGGAAGAAATAGCTAAAACAGGCAAAAACCATCCCCCAATCGATAAAATCAAATCTCCTCTTGTTAAAGCTGCAACTTCCATCTATAGACAAGGTGGTTTAAGGGGTTTTTATGTTGGAAATGGCCTAAACGTCTTAAAAGTCTTTCCAGAAGCTGCAATGAAATTCGGTTCATTTGAAGCTACAAAACGTTTTTTAGCAAAAATCGAAGGTGTAAAAGACACTTCTCACTTATCAAGAGTCTCAACCTATTTGGCTGGTGGAATTGGTGGTGTAGTATCTCAATTCGCTGTTTACCCAATTGATACTCTCAAATATAGAGTTCAATGTGCTAAATTGGACACTGAACTCAAGGGCTTCCAACTATTAGCTGCAACTGCTAAAGAAATGTACTCCCAAGGAGGCTTGAAATTGTTTTATAGAGGTGTCATCGTTGGAGTCGCTGGTATTTTTCCTTATGCTGCTATTGATTTAGGCACTTTTTCTTCACTTAAGAAATATATGATACTGAGAGAAGCAATAAAACTAAACATTTCAGAAGAAGATGTAAAATTAAGTAATCTTATCGTATTACCTATGGGGGCCTTTTCTGGTACTGTAGGTGCAACTTTTGTTTATCCTGTAAATTTATTAAGAACAAGATTACAAGCCCAAGGAACTTTTGCTCATCCTTATAAATATACTGGTATAGGTGATGTTTTTGTTCAAACAATAAAGACAGAAGGTTATGCTGGTCTATTCAAAGGTTTAGTGCCCAACTTAGCTAAAGTCTGTCCAGCTGTAAGTATAAGTTATTTAGTATATGAAAATATGAAAGGAATAATGGATTTATCATAAAACTATCAAATCTTTACCCATTTCTTTCTTTCTTTCTCTATTTTTCTTTGCCATACCCAATCAATCTTTATAGTCTTTAATATCATCATTTCATACAATAAGTTGTTGCTTTTTTGTCTTTTTTTTACCAATCCCTATTTTATTTTCCTTACCAATATTCAATTTCCATACTATAATTATATGCATTTTATTTTTTCAATTTGCTTTTGACATTTCCTCATTATTTATTAAAACTTCTATTCTAAATACTTTCAATCATAATTTTTGTTAAATATTTTATAAGTACACCTTAAATGATCTTTATTAAATATATATTAGTTAAATATTTTATTTTGTTTTGTTTTATTTACTTTTTAAATGAATTTTCTTTTACCTTTAATGCAAATCAATAATTCTATGCTCAAAGCTAATCTACAAAAACTTTTAATAATAATAATAACAATAATAATAATAATAATAATAATAATAATAATAATAATACAATATCTTTACAAAAGATCTTCCCAGTCATCAACTTCATCCTCATCATCATCTTTTATAGAAGCATCGGGATCGAAATCGGGAAATTCAAGTTCTTCAGCTTTGTTACTTGTAGCTTGTTTATTACCCAGGATTTGATTAATCGTATTTGAAATTTCTGTTTTATTATCTAAAATCTTTGAATCTTCAGAGATAATATTCAAACTGTCGGGTCTAATCTCAGAATTAATCATGTTTTGAAGCTCAGAATCACTCTCTTCTTCCTCTTCATTAAAATCATGGTCTGAAATATCAAATTCTATTATTTCACCTTTTGATGAATTTTGAATCTTTGAATTCCCCATAACAGTATTTTCATTATTAGAACTGCTGATATCCTTAGTATCTATAGAATTGCTTATTCTATAATCGGTTTTTTCTTCTACCAAACTAGTTTTAATTTCGGAATCGGCATTGTCAGTTAATAGCTTATTTAAATAATTTTCGTCATCACTGCTATCACTTTCAAAATTGAAGCCAATATCATCTGTTGTCTTATGGCTGGTGTTACCACCAATCATAGTATCATCAAAATCAAATTCAATTCCATTGTCAAATTTAGCTTCAATTTCTTTTTGTTTTCTTTGTTCTTCTTCTTGCCTTTTCTTTTCTTCTTCAGCTTTCCTTTTTTCTTCTTCAATTTTTTTAGCAATTCTCCTTCTCTTGTGAATCTTTTGAACCTTGATGCTATTATAAATCGAGCTAACTTCTTTTTTATACAAATTCTGAAGTATTTTTGTGGTTATATTTTTTTCCGGCCTTCGTTGTATTGTAGGCCCTATTATCCTGGCAATTTGTATATATGGATTGTTTTCATGCAGTGATATTACTTTCTGTCGATTATACTTTCTTCTCTCCTTAATTAATAAATGTTCTTTAGCATATTTTGGTATATCTAAAGGTTTTATCTGCTGGTTTATTAATATAGGAGGAAACTGCTTTTCCTCTGTGGTGTTAGAAATTGCTGAAGGTTGTGGAGTTTCCAATGTTGTGGCACCAATTTTAAGCTTAACATGTAAAGAGTTTTTTTGTAGTTTTGCAGAGGTGTCTGGATTAGAATTAGAATTTAAGTCTGTGTTGACAATAGGGTCTTTAATTTCAGAAATAGATTGAACAATTTTTGATGTGTCTTTTATGTTTTTGATGGTTTCATCAGCATCTATGTCATTAGTATCATTTAGATCTGATTCATTAGAAAACAAATCATATTCATCTTCGAAATTAAATTTACTTCCTTTTCGTTTACGTTTCTTTATGGATTTTATATTTTTTATAAAATTTCCCAATGTTTTTGAACCAATGTCACTTTCTTCAACTAATTTTTCTTTTAGTGTCTTTTCATCTTTAATAAAAGGGGTAAATTGGGGAGTTGATTTATAGGTGTATTCTGGAGGGAAATCAGGAAAATATTTTGGAATGTATATTTTTCTTTTTTTCCTTCTTGCAGGTTTTAATAAATAATTTATTGTCTGTTGGTAATCATTTCTAAAATTTTTATCAATCAGATGAGTACCATTTGGTATTGAGATTAAAGTATTTGAATAATTTGAGACTATCGAGTTTATATTTGAAAAATCTTTGTTTATTTTGGAAAATAGAAGGTTACTTGTGTTGATTTCTTCTGACAAGGTATTAATGGATATATCGTTTTGGATTAGGCATAGTTTTAGATCAGATAGAGTGGGGTTATGTCGTCTTTGAGTCTCAGTTATTCTATGCAAGGATTTGAATAGTTTATCAAAATACGTAGATGCTAAAGAAGTTAGAAATTCAAGAGGATAGTTTGAATCTGGTTTGATGGAAAGCCTTTTTAATATTAATAAAATTGAGTAAGACAAAAATTGGAAATAGGGCGATGATTCATTGAAGAATGAAGAAACCGAGAATATTAAACTATTTGAATCCTGTTCGAAATTCAGTATGTGATCTAGTTTTTTTTCATTTTCTGTTTTTTTTATAGATTCATTTTCATTTTTATTTTCATTTTTATTTTCATTTTTATTTTCATTTTTATTTTCATTTTTATTTTCATTTTTATTTTCATTTTTATTTTCATTTTTATTTTCATTTTCATTTATATTGTTTATCTTAATGTCACTTTTAGATTGATTTTTATCTTGATTATTTTGATTATTTTGATTATTTTGATTTGAATTATGAATTTTATTTTCGTTATTGGTTTTATCTTTAGAGGAATTGGTGAGATTTTCTTGAATTGAAGTTGTATTTATATCAATTTTTGAATCTTTAGAAGGTATTATTCCATTTGAGATTTTATTATTTGAGATTTGAGAGGCTTTTTGTATATTTTTGATATTATTTTGAGGATTATTTTGAGAATTATTTTGAGTGGTATTTTGAGTGGTATTTTGATTATTTGGGATTCCATGGGGTATAGGAAGATTTAAACGATTACCATTTTGATTATTTAAATGATCGCCATTTTGAAGAATTTTTTTATCATTTTGAATGTTATTTCCTATATTTTTCTCATTTTTTTCGTTTTCGGTTGTTTCACTCTTTCCATTGCTTTCATTGCTTTCATTGCTTTGAGTCTTTTCAGTGTCATTAGTCTGTTCGGATTCAGTTTGATGCAGTAAATTAGAATCAAATTGGCTAGAAGATTTAATCAGATTTGAATGCAGTATAGTTTTGTTTTCATTGTGGTTGGAATTAGGTTCGTTTTGTTGAATTAGATTTTCTGAAGAGGGTGAATTAGAATTTGTATTCTTCAGCCTATTATTAGATTTATTATTTGAATTTTCCTCAATAGAAACCGATTTGGTATTGTTCTCATGTTTATTGGTGATGGTGATGTTTTTGTTAGAATCCATGGGCAAACTGTTGTCTTTATTAGCAATATTGTTAATATTGTGGTTAACACTGTGAGTAACATTGTGAGTAATATTATGGTTGATGCCATGGTTGATGCTGTTGATGTTGTTGTTTATCTTTTCAGGATTCTCAGCTGGAGTGGTGGTGTTGCCATTGGCATCAGGAGCATTGTCAAATAACGAGGTGTTAACATGGCAGGCAGGGCTGTTGAGCATGATTCAAAGAGTATCCAGATCAATTTGCAGAGCAGTCTATTCATCCATTGATGGAACAGTTGCCAGTGGAGGTTTGGGAAGGAGGATGGATCTGTTCAGTGGATATTGCTTTCGTTCTCCAGCAAATCACCCATGGGACGACGGCCGGGTAGTGGCAGAGGTCTCCACGCCCAATCGGGAAATGGAAAAGCGCCCGCTGGTGGAGGGTTTTTTCTGCGTTGCATCTCAATTATAACGCAGATTTCCCGACTGGAACAGGTATCCCGCTTAGAGAGTCTCTTTGCTCTTCTCGGCGTTTCGTGAGTGCTCCGTGGGCGTGTGCCGTAACGACGACGTAACAGGTCGTTTGAGTTCGAACCGTACTGAGGTGTACGGCTACGAGCAATCCGCCGCTCGGTGCTATCCGGATTTGGATGCCTGAAGGGGATTGTGTCTCTTTTTGCTTCTCTTTTTTGCTTCTCTTTCGATGGGGCATCTTTTATCGAGATCTATGGCTATTGCGCTGTTTTATTTGTACGATAGTGCTGGTTTTGTCATTTGGCAGCTTCTGCTATTTTGCTATCTTCCACATATCGCTCAGTGTTCGGTGCGCATAATCGGATATAGATTGTGAGTCAAAAAATTGAAACCAACCAGACAAAACCCATTCCTTGTGTGGATGAGTTGGATCAAACCTTATCGCGGTTTCCTATAAATTGTATTGATAATCTCTCATTTCAACTGCGGTTTGTTAATTCTACAATCACAAATAACCTTCATATCCATATCCATATTCATATTATTCATATTGTTTACATCCACATCATCTGTCGTTGTTATTAATATGTTGGCTCGAAATCTGAAAATACCAATCAATGTCTTATACAAAACCAGACAGCCAATTTTACGGTTTTTCTCAGTTGACCACAGTGATAGCCAGTTTTTAAATCGAGCATCAGAAAATGTGGATGCAGCCAACACAATTCTCTCCGATATAATTGATGCACAGCGTCGTATCAATACATTGCCCAAGAGAGCCACCTGGCTAGAAGCATTGAATGAAAGAAAACGACAATTGGCAAAGGGAAAGGTTTTGGATTCGTTTTCGTACAAGACTGCCGGATCATTTAAAATATCGGAGAAAACGAGAAAGGATTCCTTTTCATATTTGGTTTTGCCCTTCAAGGACGATTCATATCTCTGTGATGCGTACATCAATGCGTTTGGCAGATTAAGAGTTGGACAGTTGTTTCAAGATTTGGATGCGTTATCTGGTAGAATTGCATACAAGCATTGTTCGCCAGCTGAGCCAATGATAGTCACAGCGTCAGTGGACCGAATTTATATGACCAAAAGAATTGATGAGATTAGCAAGACTAATGTTGTATTAGCTGGGTATGTTACATGGGTTGGTAGATCATCGATGGAGATTACAATCAAGGCGTTGGATCACAAAGCAGCGTTGGAACTCAATGGCGAAATTACCGAGGATATGATCAAAGAGGACGATGTTATATTGACAGCTAATTTCACCTTTGTTGCTAGAAACCCAGAGACACATAAATCATTTGCAGTGAATCATTTTTTGCCATTAACGCCCGAAGAATGGGTGGATTTTAGAAGAGCAGAATCACATAATTCAGAAAAGAAACTAAGAGCGGCTACAGCTAATTTAAACAAGACGATTCCCACGCCAAAGGAGTCTGCGTTAATTCATAAATTATGGTCAGTTTCAAAAGAATTGGAAAAGGAATACGACAACGGTAGCATTGATATTCATGGTAATAAAGAGAAGAAAATTGGAAACATAAAATTCATGAGGGATACTAAAGTTGGATCAACATTGTTTATGCAACCACAGTATAGAAACAGACATTCATATATGATATTTGGTGGATATTTGCTAAGACAAACCTTTGAATTGGCGTACTGTTGTGCAGCAGCATTTGCTCATGCTCCACCAAGGTTTATCTCATTAGATAGCACTACATTTAAAACACCAGTTCCAGTTGGGTCAGTGTTGTATATGGATTCAGCAGTTTGCTATACTGAACATATCCATGAGTCTGATTTGGCCTCACAAGAAAGTGGTGGTACCAGTGAAGCCGGAAAAATGGATGATGAAGTAATCAATAAAGAATTGAAACATCTTGATTTGGTTTCAGCAAATGTTCTCACTACAGATCCAACGGACTTCTTATCAAGACCAGGAACAGTTATTCAGGTGAAAGTGGACACCACAGTGAGAGGATTGGGTGACAGTGAAAAGACACAAAGTGGGTCCTTTATCTATTCTTTTTTTGTTCCCAGAGACTCAGAGGAAAACAAGGCAGGCGTTCCAGGATACTGCACAGTGATTCCACAAACATACAGTGAGATGATGGAGTTCATTGAGGGCAGACGAAGAGCTGAGGACACTGCGAAATACGCCTGTCAGTTGAAGAGCGACCACTCCAAAGGCAACTGAGATCAAAGAGCGTTCTCCACAGAGGTTCATCTGCTCACTAGTCAATTCAACTGCTAACTAATCAATTCATGTAGCGATAATACAAAGGCAGCTTTTATTCGAGCAGATAGCGCGGGTCACTTCATGTCTGCAGAAACACCGCATATGCATACACAACCTGCAGCCCAAGAAGCCCCCACCTCGAAAACTCCGAACACCGTTTTGGGCTAGTACCACTACCGGGAAGCTGTTTTTTTGTCCGGGAACGCGCTTTTCTGTGCTTACAGGCGCGGCCTGCTTGTGTACGCAGGAGCACAGGACTTGGCCAGATAGGGCTGACCCGGCCTGGAGCACGACTCACGCTAGATGCTGGATGTGCCCGTTCTGTGGCGGTGGCAGAGAAGCGAGGACGAGGAGCATGAGCCAATCGGACGCGCGTGATTCGCCGCTTTACTGTGGCTGGTGCTTCCTGTAAGTCGAGAGGGTGCCGGTGCATCCAGCATCTGCGGCGGTCCCGTGCCCACAGCGGCCGGTGGTGCTTCCGCTGGATCACCGACGCCATTTCTTTTATACCTCATCTCCTTCTTTGTCTTTTCTGTCTTCTCTTTTCTCTTTTTTGTTCAATCTGCTCCAAAACCTAACTTTAACCTGTCTTGCATTACTTTAAATTGTCTTAAATTATCTTAAATTGCTTACTGCCTTTATTAGTGGCTATCTCCAAACTGCTTACTTCATTTAAATACTCCGTAACCCCATTTTTTTGATTTTTTTGTTTTTTGTTTCTTTCTCAAATCTTGTTTTTGTTTCTCTTTGACTCATTATTCACTGTTTTTTTTCTTCTATTATTGTGATTATTTACTTCTTTTCTTATTGAGATATTTTTTTCTTTTCCTTTCACATTCTACTTCAATCCATATCAATTTATTTCAATTTATTTCAATTTATTTCAATTTATTCCAATTTCATTGTCATTTCCTCATACTCCACTCAGTTTATTCCAATCTTTGTTTAATCCTTTTAAATCAATTCATGTTATCGTCTTTCTTAATTCATGAGTAAACTAGTCAAAACTTCAACGTCAACGTCAACTTCAAAACCCCAAAAGTGCAAAGTCATAAGGACTCCAGGCTCTCACACTGAACGAGTCGCCCAAGCTTGTGATCGATGTAGATCAAAGAAAACAAGATGTGATGGTAAAAGACCCCAATGCTCTCAATGTGCTGCCGTTGGTTTTGAATGCAAAATCTCTGATAGACTCTCCAGAAGGGCCTTTCCTAGAGGTTATACAGAAACCTTGGAAGAAAGAGTAAGAGAGCTCGAAGCTGAGAACAAAAAATTGTTAGCTCTATTGGATCTAAGAGACGAACAAATGGAACTCCTAGCCAAAGCTGACCAAAATAATAACCAAAATAATTTGAGCAAAAACACCACCGCCAACAATAACAACAACAAAAACAACAATAGCATAAATGACATAAACAATATAAATAACTCAAATCAAATCTCTAACCCTAATATCAACTCAAACAATCTAATCAATAACTCTGATATCAACACCAATATCAAAAATAACCTCCCTAATACTCAAAATAACACCCTAAATCACATTTCAAATAACATCTCTTCCTCCAATAACATAATCACACCAAACAACATCAACATCGACATAAATAACTCCCTCAGTGCCCCCGATTCGGTACTCCAAAACCCATCCATAAAAGAAGAAATCGATGAAACCAACACAAACCTTTTGAACTCAAAAAACCTTCATCTTCTAGAGAAAACAAACCCTCCCTGCGATGCAATAAGCAAAGGTTTCCTTCATAGCCATGAACCTCATCATGCTGGCTGCAATTGCTGTGCATCTTATCCCCATTCGGTCCACGAAAGACCTGTTTCAATCGCTGGTTCTGTCAATATCGACGCAGGTATGCTCACTGATGAAGAAGATGCTGACGATGTTGCTTCCCTAATATCCTTTTCCGATTCAAACAACTTCAACAACCACAACCCTCTCTCTCATAATCACAGATTTAAACAAAACCATTTTATCCCCCCCAACTCCTCTCAAAATTCTCTGAATCCTCCAAACTTTCACGACATTAGTTTTGAACAAACTGAAGCTCCAGGAATTGAAGCTGCTCTAGCCATTCGCTCTTCCAAATCAGAGAAAAATAACGCCAAAAATGTCCTAACCAATCTTGTCGCCTTATCTATTCCAAGATCCACTGAAGAAACGTTGTTCATTCCTTCCTTAATTGCAAAAATCTGCGATTTTCATGGCCTAAACTCAAAACCAGCTTTCTTAGCCGCTAAATCAATAGCTCTTTTAAAAGAACAGTACAAATCAACCTCTTTTTCAAATAATAACAACAGCAACAGCGGCAATAACAATAACAACAACAATAACAACAATGATAATGACCACAACATGATAAATATTAAAAACATAAATTTCAATAACATAACAAAATCAGAATCATACTTGTTTTTTACAAATCTAAAACTACCAAAAAGAATAGACCTAGATCAATTAATCACCTTTTATTTCCAAGAATGGGGCATGATCCTCCCCATCATTGATCAAAACCATTTTCTTAAATATTATGTAAAATTAACAAAATCCCTTGAAATGAAATTCAATGATAATTCAATGTTTCACGATGAAAAATTTGGTGCTATCCTAGTCCTTGTTTTAAGCCTAGCGATGCTTGGTAAAAGAAGCAACAGCAAATATGATTCTCTTAAAAATTCTTCAAATGGCTCTGCTTTTAATAACAACAATAACAACAACAATAAACCCTCTACTTTAAAATTCATAAACACAGGAATCGCAAATCTAAATAACCCAGAAATTGAAACAAACACTCTAAGTCCCAACTCCTCTCTCAATTTCCTAAACTCCTCAATCAATAGCCAATCAAATACAAACAAACTCAATGAAAACGATTCAACTGCCCAAATGCTAAGATACTATGACAATTTAATTCACCAGTTTATTAGCTCCTCCATTGTCAAGTCTAGCTCCATACAATCTCTTCAAATATTAACTCTAGCCTTATTATACTGCGTCAACATTGGAGATGCTGACTCCACATACCTTTTAAGAGGTAAAGTCATAAGTATGGCTCAACAGCTTAGATTGCATAGATGTCCTTCAGCTGTTTTAGGTACAAATGGCTCAACTGTTTCAAAGTTTCTACAAAGTGAAAGAAGAATCTTGTTTTGGTGTATATATTCTCTAGATGTCTTTTCTGCTTTGCAGTTGGGTGTTCCTAGACTACTAAAAGATTACGAAATAGAATGCGCATTGCCATTTTCAAATGACAATCTTAGCGATGACAATAATATTAATGTCCTCATAATCAACAATAGTAAATTGCCCTTGGTGGGAAAAGTTTGCAATTTAGCATTGGCTGTAATGAGATTTTCCAAAATCCTAGGTAATATTGTCGATACGATATTCAAAAGAGGTGGTGTTGCTTTAAGTTCTTTGGATAAGACTTGTATTATTCATGAAAATTTGCTTGATAACTGGAGACGCGATTTACCTCCAACTTTAAAATTCGAATTAGATGTCAATGGCCTACTCAAAAACAACGAATTCCAAAACTTGAATTTCAAAATCCTAAGTCTAATTATTCTATATTACGAAGCAAGAATGCTTATTTATCTTCCGAACTTGGCTTCAGAAATCTACAATTCAAGGGGCTCTGCAGCTTATATAACAATTCAGCAGTCTACAAACATCATTTTAAATATAACCAATTTTCTTAGTACTCAAAAAAATTATTTTCCTCCAATTCCAGTAAATTTACCAAGAGTAAGATCAAGATTGAGTTTAATGGGTGCAAAGGGAGCTTTGGAGTATGCTAGAGGTGGTAACCTATTTCAGGAAAGCAAGACATTATTGACCACTGTAATTAATGATTTAAGAAGAGAAACCTCAATTGGTTTACCTGGTTGTTTATCTCATAACTGTATAAACTTTTTGGATGAGGCAATTCAAGCAATTTTGCAACCTCCCAAAAGTGCTTCAACTGGTAATTACATAAATTCCATTGTTAATAATAGAAACTCAAAACTGGTGAAGAAGAAATCACCTCTTAGAAAGACAATAGATGTTACTACTATCATGGCACCTCCAAAAACAAATGTAACAATTCCCATAACTCTTGAAAAAAACAAAACAATTCAACAAAATTCTAATATCATTCCAATGCCAACACAACCAGCACCACCTCCTTCTCCTCAGCCTAGTCATTTAATACTAGAAGGAAATTTATCTCAAAATTTCTCATCTCCTTCGCCTTCACCAATGCAAACTACCATTTCGCAGCAAAGAAAGTTCCAACCTCCCTCTCACAATCAACCTGCTTTATCCCCATCAAGTCTCAGTGATAGTAATCCTATACCAAACTCAATTAATAGCCAGAAGCCGGAGAATATTAATAGTTCGGGAAATGGTATGTTCAATTCATTTGATGCGTCATTTTTTGATAATAGAAATAATAATCAAAACAGTTTTGACAACAACAATCGAAATGTAAATCAAAATACATACACCAATTATAATAGTGATGGTATTTTAAATAGTCAATTTAGTCAAAATCAAAATCAAAACCAAAACCAAAACCAAAATCAGAGTCAAAATTTCAATGCATATAACCAGAAAAACATGTTTATTGCACAAAATCCTGAGAAATTTCAGTTGTCTAGTAAAAAAGGATTCGGAAATAATTTCAATGGCATGAACCAAAACATTAACAATTTCAATGTGAATAATATTAACTATAACCAAAATAAAAATAACATGGGATTCAATAAGAATAATTCTAGCAGCAATAGCAGCAGTAATAACGGTAGTAATAATTCCAACAACAATAACGTCAATGGAAACAACGGAAGCAACAACCATATAACAAACAATAGGATAAGCACAGATTTTGAACATACCTTGTTTGGCGAATTTGCTGCCGATGGATCATTAGGTTTGCCTCCTCTAGAAGATTTTGATTTTAATTTTGAATTCAAAGACAGTGGATATAACACTGTTGGAAACACGCCCAGTACACAAAATTCGAACAATGGTGGAAATCATGATCACAATGTTTTAGCCAATGGAAACAAGTCTTACAGTATTAGCACGAATAACAATATCACTCCTATGAATGGTAATCTTAGACCAAATAGTAGAAGTTTGATTATGAATAATCAAAATGAGTTCTTTCGAAATAATCAGACAGTTGATCAAAATAGCTTCAACCCAAACAGCCATAATACTTATAATAACCAACATTCAAATAATAACAACGATCAAGGTGCTCCTAATAATAACAGCACCAACAACGATTCGAACAGTAACATTTTGCACGATATGGGTGTTTTTTTTGACAATGATCTGAACATGAATTTTGATAATAGTTTGTTTAACTGGGCAGCCTCAAATCCCAAATGAATTTTTTTTAATTCTACAAAACTGGGTGAAGTTAGTTGCAAGACATTTGACTATGGTTATTTAATAGGTTTACATATATATATATTGGTACATCCAATAACTTTTTTTTTGTTTCTATTTTTCTATACATCATTGCTAATCTTTTTTTTGTTTTACTGTTTTTAACATTCTAGCTTCGGGGAAGGCCATTAATAAACATAAATTATATTTGCTACCAGGAAGCGAAAAGGTGAGTAGAAGGAGCAGAAAATGTGTAACTGGGACCCAATTCCAACTGCCATAGAGGAATAACTTTATTATGAGCATATCGAAAGCCAGCAGGACTTTCGACACCTTGTGGAATGTTTTCTGGATCAGCAACACAACTATTTCCAAGAGCATTGAACAGCTTTCTTTGGTCTTGGTTATCGTTAACTGAAGCGACATGTTTCCAAGGCTTCAAGTTGGCACTTCAGATATATTCACATTGGCCCAAATTGAAATATAAGCAAAACTCAGCAATTGATTCCAACCACCATCGGTTTGCAGGTTGAAACCAACCTGAATTCATGGAATAATATTATGTTGCAAATGAATCGTATTTGAACAGCTTCGACCCATAGTGTTTCAAAATCTGCTGATTCTGATACAATCAATGTACATTGCTTTAGGTAAGAATCAAAGTTGATACTCCTGAGGTAAGTCTTGCTATCAAAATCCAGGTATTCGTCATATCTGTGGTATAGCAATACAGCAATATAACAATATACATTTCCAATGTCCTAAGACAATTCTGGTGAACTGATTTGCTCAAAGACAAAAAAATTGACCTGGGCTCCAGTTCTCCAATTCAAAAATTGGTTTAATTTTTATTTTATCTCTCCTTCCATTCTCAAATCAAGTGCAATTGAATCTGAGAAGAACTTTGCCATTGGAAGCGATTTGTCAAATTGAAAGACGATGCAAATATCAGGAGAATTTTGATTTAGGATTAAAGCAGTGTGAACTTAATGGTTTGGCGTATGCTTTTAATTGTTCCAAGCTATTAGCGGTTAAAATGCTGTGGTTATTCAGGAACAACATTTGAGCCACATTGGCGAATGAAATTCTTTACAACAAAATGCAAAGTTTGCGAAAGTTTCAGTAACAGTTATCCTTTTCTACAGAAAGTCTGCTAAAACCTGAATTTGATTAAAAGGATGCAAAATCAGTGGATCACAAATATGTTTTCCCCATTCTAGCGAACAACTTATGTTCCATTTTTTTGTTTATGAAAACAGTTTGTTTGCAGGTTATTTCATGGTGCCTTTTACTAAGGACAGCTCAAGAGAAGATTTCTGTTTAAGAGATATGGGTTTTGTTTAAATTTAGGTTTGAGAATATTATCCAAATATTTTTTTGTTTTTTTGTTTTTTTGTTTTCATTTTCTTTTTAATTTTGTCTATTTATATTATCTTCATTTCAGGTTGTTATTTAATTGAGTTTTGGCTCAGGAAGCAAATATGTCGCAGTATAGAATACAATAACTTGCAGTTGTGGTTCTTGAAGTTTGGTTCTTCTGATTTTGCAGGCTGGAATCATTTAAATGATATTGGGGTTAAGATTTAATAGATCTTTGCAGATTTTCATTGAATGTTTGGCAGCATTTTAAGTCAGAACAAAAATTGGTCATAGAAACTACGATTTGCTACAGAGTGTTTTTTTTTATTCTTTTGTATTCAATTTAATTTTTAAATGATAATTTTCTTGTTTTATGATCACTGATCTTTGCTTTTTGTATCAGAAACTTATCAATTCAAATGCCTTTTCTTGTGTTTATATTGGTTTCAATTTGGTTTTTGATTTTTATTTTTATTTTGTAAATTAATTAGACGGATTTACAGTAATGTAAGAAAGCAAAAAATAAAATAAAATAAAATATATTGTTAAATTTGTATTTTCATTAAAATTCTAACCCCAAACAAAGCATGAAAACCTCCCCAAAAGAAGTAAAAACTTATGAAAAGAGCACTATAGTATATAGGTATGATGAAAAAAAAAAAATGAAAAGTAAAAAAATGAAATTTTAGCAAGTGATAGAAAGATATCAACATAAAAATAAAAATAAAGATAAAAATAAAGATAAATATGAAGATAACTATGAAAGTTACAATGACCATGTAATTATATAAAATTGAAAACCCCAAATGAATGATGACAAAAATATGAAAGAAAAAAGGATTTTTTTCAACATTATTGATTCAATATTAAATTCATTAGAACATTCGTAATTAGCAATATGAAAAGTGTGATAAAACATTAACCAACAAGAATGATGAAAAGGTAATTAGGAAATATATGTAGAATACAAAATACAAAATTTTCAAGTCAAATTAAGAGCAATAAAG
>JAKTTS010000248.1:0-22189 GCA_030560485.1 Ascoidea tarda (nom. inval.) | reverse complement strand
AAAATTTTCAATGAGTCTCAAAATCGATAAATTTCACCCAATTAAACAACCCAAAGAAGCACTCTCTCATCAATTGTTTCAATTTGACCCAAAATCGAAACAATAAAAAAAAAGGGAAACGAGAAAATCAATGGAAAACTATGGAGGAAGAGGGGGTCTGATATTTGTAGACCCCGTTTTGGAGAGCAAAGAAAAGGGGGAGAGAGAAGGGACCTACATGTAAATCATTTATTATCATAGTTTCTTATTTTACATGGAAATTGAGCCAAAAAAAAAAAATCTTAGTCTTTTAGTTTTGAATAAGCCTTAAAAATGGTATTTTTAACACCCATTCTTTTGTTTTCAAGAGCGCCTAGCAAGTCTCGAACCGAGATGTTTTTCTCTTCTCTAACAGCACGAAATCTTGCGTTATTGTCGTTAATTGTGCCAAAACCCATTGTTGAAGAAGAAGACTTTGAGATACCAGAAGCATTTGTGCCTGCTTTCAACCAGCTGTATTTTTTATTTCTTCCGCCACCAAATCTTTTTGCAGCAGTTAGATTAGTTGCACGATGCAAAGTTTCTTCGACGCCAGCTTTTTGAACTTCGCCATTAGGTAGATCGATACCTAATTTGATTCTTTTTCTTTTTCTTTTTTCCTCGAGTTCTTTTTGTTTCATTGCTAGATTTCTTAGAGCAATGGCGACTTCACTTTTGTTGGTGGGGTCATTGTCGTTGATGTTGTTGTTTATGATGAATTTTTTACTTGTGATTATGTTTGTGTTTGAAGAATTAGAGGAGGAATTGTTTGATTGGTACTGGATATTTCTTCTTCTATGACGATTTAAGACTATAGCATCGGTTATTATATTTTTCAAGAATTCTTCACAGGATAAAGATAATAGGTTTAAGATTTTATTATTTTTGATACTGTTGGAGATATTTATGCTATTCATTGTCATATTCATGTTGTTCATATTGTTCATATTGATATGATTGTTCATGTTCATGTGATTATTTATATGATTGTTCATATTATTGTCAAAGGTGTGAGTAATATCATTTTCATTTAAAATTTTTTTTAAAAAGGTGGTTAGATTTGTGATGTTTAGCAATTCGCCATCTTTGTATTTGAATTTTCTTTTTAATAATTTTTTTTTGTTTGTGATTGATGCTAGCAATTCTTCTTCTTTCTTGATATCGACACCAGCAACAGATAGGACATCATTTAGTTGATCGCTGTTGTTATTTATGATATTTTGGTTGAGTAGTTTTGACTGATTTAGTATTGAAGAAGTGGAGGAAGATAGCATTGAAGGCATGTGGTGAGGAGGCAATGGTCTTTGAAAGACATTGTTATTGTAATTGGAATTGTTATTATTCGTTTGGATCGAAGAATTGGTGGGCATTAAATTGTTTGAGCGATTGATTTGGGATTGATGAAGCTGGGGATTGTTTATATCTAGTCTCAATCTTTTATTGTCGATGTTTATTAGGTTTGAAGAAAGCTGTCTTTTATTAGCAAAATTGTTAAAGGAGTTGTTGTTTGGAGAGATGTTGTTATTAGATTGGAACATGGTAAAGGAAAAAAAAAAAGATAGATAGATAGAAGTTATTGTTGATAAGAATATAAGTTCTGATGAGATTGTTAGCGATGAATTGGAAACCATTGAAAAGATTATCAAGAGATTGGGAATTGTGAGTACACGTGATCAAAGGGAAAGGGAGTGATGTAGAGTGGTGGTATGATGTTGAGATGACAGATGACGCATAGTTTAGATGTTGGGAGTGGGATAAGTTAGATGTGATGTTGGGAATAAAGTTATGGAGCTTGAGAGTGTAAAAAAGCAGAGTAAGGAGTAACTTTGAGGTGGTAAGAAGAGAGTGTGGGTGCGATTGTATATATATCCATTGTTGTTCTGTTGTTCATTATTGAGTTGGTTATTCAGATAAACATTTTATTTGGCTGAATCGTTAGTTATAAGCGATACACAAGATTCAAGATGGATTTACAGGAAACGTTACAGTTTTTGGGAGCCAAAGATGATTTCAGTCAAAAAGGGGGAATGGAAAGAGAGAGTGAGAGAGTGAAGAGAAAAAGAAAAAAGGAAAAAAAAAGAGAAAGAGAAAAAGATAGAAATAGAGATAGAAATAGAAACAGAGATGGAAATGGAGATGGAGATGGAGGTGAGAGTATCGTTAGTAAGCTCATTTTATTGGGCATAGTATCAACGATAATAACAGTTGAAAAGCTAACGAAGCACAAATTGAACGAGAATATTAAGATTATACTATTGATTATCTGCTTGTTTATTGAGACAGACGATATAAAGGATAACAATAACTATTTGGAGGTGATTGGGATAATATTAATAATCAGTTTGTATATCAACTTTTCGTATTCTGTTGAAATGAGCTATTTCTTTTTGTTCTTTTGGTTGTTGGTGCGAATAGGAAGATATTACATGTGCAAGATTACGAGGTGAAATGAAGGGAGAAGAGAAGGTGTTGCAAAGCTGTTGTATTGCTGTTTTGTGTTTGTGGATTCTCTTTTTTTGCTGTTTTGTTGTTAAAAAATAAAAGACGTAAACGCGTTGTCAGTGACAAGAAAATTAAGCCAGACAAGAATTTTAATTTTGATGAAACACAAAAACGCAAAAAGTCATATGAATGATTTGCCAAAAGTTGTAAAAAATAACCAGCAAGATAAACCCAAGAAAAACATCATTTTGCATTAAACAAACGGCATTAAAGTTGAAAAGTCTAAAAATTAGCTCTCATCAGATGGAATAATATAACCCAATTGGGTAGCAATATGCGCCAGAGGCCAACCCGTTTAAGAAATTACCGAAATTACAAATCCATAAGCAATTTGAACAAGGGACAAGAAACAGGTCAAAGTTCAGTAGAAGGAATAAAGAATATGATCTAAAACATGTAGTTAGAATCGCAGTTGAAATGATGTCTTTTATTACCTTAGGAAAATCAAAATATAATTGTAATGCAATAGTAATGCAATAGTAATGTAACTTATAATGGACGACTATTTGAATAGGAGAAACAGCAAGATGGGTAGTAGTGGAGTAGAAATACTTGAAGAAGGAAAAGAGGGAAGAGAAGAAAAAGAAGTCAAAATGGTAGTTCGCACACGTGCCGAGTCTAGAAGGAGGGTTGCAGTTTCAAGAAATGAGATTATTGGTTGAGTGTGATATAGTGAAATGGTCAAGTAATGTAAATAATTAATATTAGAGAATGATAGTGGAATTTGGTGTAAATCTGAATATCCAATATAATATAGTACAAGCAAAAATTACATTAAATTAAATTAAATTCAATCAGATTCAATCAAATTCAATCAAATTACAATCAGTTTATTCATTAATTAAAATTAAAGTGGAATCATATTAAATTTGAAAATACAGTAAATAGTTTACATAAAAACGTTGGGACGTTGAAATTCAATCGCGATTTCTAATCTTAACAGAAAAATTTTAAATTCTAAATCGAGAAATTTAAAGTAATAAAATAAAGATTATCAGTTAATAAATTTTTGTTTTTTATTTTGTTTTATTCTGTTGTTTTTTAAATTAAAATTGATTGTATTAAGTAAAATAATAATCTAATCTAATCTAATGTGCTTGAGTAATCAAATTTATTATATTTATTATTCATTTTTGTGGTTTTTAAAAAAACGCAAAAATGAATTAATTATATAACAATAAAAATAATTAGTTTAAAATTGAATATGCAAAAATAAAAAGAGTTTTTTTGTTTTAAAGATGAACTATTTAAATTAAAGATTAAGAAATTAATTATACATACATTAAATTGGACAATTGAAATAACATTTATTTAAAACACAGAAATGGTACAGGAAAATAAATTATAAATTAAGAATAAAAATAAGAATAAGAATTGAAATTTGAAAAACAAAAAGAAAAGTGTATTTTGAACAACAAAACTAACTCCAAAAAGTATCCAAAAGAACACTTGAAACTGTAACTCATACAGTTGTATATATTGTGTATATTGTGTATATTATAGATGTTGAATATTATATATATATTATATATATTGTATGTGTTCTTTGCTTGTTCAATGTATATACAACTAATTAGCTATTTAGTTAATTGGCCATTTAACAGACGATTCAGGCATTGGGCTTTCTGATTGGTAGATGTCCATTTCTTGAAGCTGTGAACTGTTGCAATCGTTGGAAATGGAAATACAAAGTGAAGAATGAAAACTCAACAAGTTTGCAAGTTTGCAAGTTCAGCTCAAAAATTTATGGTTGCCTGCTCAGCATGCAATGCTCCAGCATTATTGTGAGAACACGCAAATAAGCATAATCATCAAGAGCAACTTTTCAAACAATATCTGACTGATAATACAAATTATGGACTGATTCTCTCAATGAATGGAAATAAACACAAAAACAAGACAACAATCTTCCGATATCACAGCACTATTCCCAATCACTGCTTGCACGCTTGTTGCACGCTGCTCACACGCTGTGTCTGCCTATGATCTGCCTCTGGGGTCGAGAAAGCATGTCATACTCCCGCTGGACTCAACCACAAACTTCCACCGGCTTCCACTAGGTTCTGCCCGACAACATGCTTGCTTTCTTCGTTCTGTGCAACGCCAACTCTCGTCTTATTTAATCCACCATCCGCACAGAAACAGCAATTGGCAAGACACCGCTCGCCCACCGCTCGGATGCACTGGCGCCTCAAAAAATAGGGCACTCCGCAAATGGGACACTCTGCTGCATTTCGTCTGCGCTATTTTCCTCCGTCCGCTCCTGCCCCTCTCTCAAACGGTACCCCGTTGACGGAGCGACTGCTTGTGCATCCGTGTGCAACCATACCGTCTGCTCCTCTACAGATCTGCACTGCATTCTGGACCGGCTCCTCTTCAGCGTGCTTGCCCCAACCACCTGGCCGCCTCAGCCAAATCGTGGGCTTGCGCTGGAACAAGCACGCTGCAATGCTGTCGGCGCCCCACCGCAATTTGAAGTAGACGCGCGCACAGCAAGTGAGTCGATTCGTGAAAGCGATAATTTTGGGCTGGGCTCATTTAGTCTTTAGCGTTTATTTTTTTAGCCAAATCAAATATTTCTACAGTATTTTTTAATAACGAAAACAGTTTTGAACTTTTTTTTTCTAAACTCAAAGTTTCCTGACTTTTTTTCTTTCTTTTGCTTCAATTCATTTCCAATTCATTTCCAATTCTTTTCACTTATAAGCAGCTTTTAATCCTTTTTTTTTTGATTTTAATCTTTTAATTTTATTTTATTTTATTTTATTTTAATTTAATCTGAATTTTATTTGAATTTTATTTTCTCCTAATTTTATTTTGATCTTCTTTTTCCCCTTCCACCACTTCCTTAGTTCTCTTTTACTTTTACTTTTACTTTTACTTTTACTTTTTTTTTGACTTGCTCTTTAATCATCCACATTCTACTCTCTCAACTCACCTTATTCAATTACTTGATTATAATATTTGATTATTAATTACTAGATATTTCCTCTTCATATATCACCTCATATATCATAATCTGCTATTTTTCCTTTTTATTTCCTTTTTTTTTGGGTTTTTTTCCTCAAATCCTTTAATTGTTGCTCTTTTGGCTTTAAATTTTATGTCTTTCTCTTTTCCAATTAGTCTTCTAATTTAAATCATATAAATAACCACAATTATCAATTAATCAAATTTGCCTCCATTTCACTTTAAATTCTAATTCTATTTATTCAAATCTAGAATTATCACCTCTAATATCTCTATATTTTTGGGTTTTATTTAACTATCTGTTTCTTTTTATCTTTGTCTTTATTTTCTTGCTAAAAAAAGCTTTGTGAATCAATCATCTCTATTTTCTATATCCTATATCCTATTTCATTTTGTTTTTCTACATTATCCACATCTCAATACTAATTCCTAATAATGTCTGCAACAAGAATTTCTCCAACCTATATCGGCTACGTTGGCTCAACTAAAGATGCTTTACTCATCATCCAGGCTACTCTCAATGGCAACTTGAGCACTGTTCCAAGAAGACCTCATGATCGTGAAAGATCTTCTTTAATCCAATCTGGCAACGTCTTCATATTCATCGAAGAAAGAAGTGGCATAAAAAGATGGACTGACGGTGTTGCCTGGTCTCCCTCAAGAATCTTAGGGCGCTTCTTAATCTATAGAGAACTAGATCGTCAAGCCTTGACTGACAAAGATTCTAAAAAAATTGATAAAAAAAAGAGAAGAAAATCTTCTGTCAACTCTTCTCCTCAAATCAACAATACAAATGCCAGCAATAACAACACATCCAACAACAATAACCAAAATAATAACCAAAACACAAACACAAACAATCCAAATAACAACAGCTCACCATCCACTGCTACATCCACTTCTTCTAGTAATATCAACAACCCTCCAGCTAATTCTTGGTCCTCATCAAATCCACCTGAAGTCCCCAACAGATCTCTAGTCGGCTCTTTGGTTGCATCTTATGCTTTTAAAGAACATGGTCTAATCAAGAAAACTCTATCTCTAACCATCTCCCACCCTTCTCCAGTACCTTACCAAGGTAGACCTGAAACTGCTCCATCAACTTCAGAAACAATCCATTTGGTTTCCTATTATTCTGCTGAAGACGTCACCGCTGGTAAATTGACAAGACCTTCTGATGACCCAAAATTAAAGGTTTTACAACTATCTCCTGAATTGTGGAATGCTGTCAAAGAATCTTCCCTCGGTGGTAAAATTCCAATTGAAGATGAAGCTTTTTATTACTTGGATCACAACAACCCAGCATCATTATCAATGGGTTTAGCAAATCCAAACAACAACCCAAACAATCCAGTTTCTATTAACGCTGCAAACGCCATCAATGCTGCTCAATACAACATGATCCCTCAACAAGTCTTGCCTTATCAAAACCCAACAAACATGGTCACTGCTGCCAGCTTCCACAACGCTTCTTTCTCTTTACCCCCTCCTTTACCCCATCATATGCCGTTGCCTCCTCAACAACAGCAACAAGCTCAACAGCAAGCCCTGGTCCAACTGCAACAACAACAACAATCTGCCGATTCTTCAGCTCAATCCCAAAATCCTCAATCCATTATGCCTTTGTATGCAAACCAATTTCCTCCTCAACAATATCTAAATAGCGCCAGATATTATGGTCAAAACCCTCAACAACAACAACAACAGCAACAACAACAACCTCAATCTGCTTCAAATGATAGCACCAACTCAAACCAAAATAATCAAAATAACTTTAATAACTTTGGTTCTCCTGCTATCCAAACTCAAAATTCAAACCAAATTAAACAAGAATATAATAAAGTTGATTCTCCTTTATCAATGAAATCTGGCACAACCGCCTCAAATCCCCCTAATTTCTACTCCTTACCAACTAATGCTGCTGGTTATTATACAACTCAACAACAAGCTCAACAAGCTCAACAACAACAAACTCAACAAAACTCTCCCTATTATAATAAACCAACTCAATATTCTCAACCCCAATTTCAAAATAGATACTACCCATCTCAACAGATTCAACCTCAACAACAACAACCTCAACAACAACCACAACAACAGCAAAATGTAGTTAACAATCCAAACCAATCAAATTCTGCTAATTCTTCTGGTTCTCCAAATGGCAATTCTAATCCAAGTATTTCTTTAGATGATGGTTCAAATCAACAATTTATGAATCCAAACTATTCAAATGTTTTATATCCTCCTCATTAATTTATTTTTTTTTGGTCTTAAAGATTAAACTTTTTTCTCACTCATTTTTTACCAACTTTATTTTTAAGCTTTTGTTTCTTTATTTTTTTTGTTCCTACTCTACTCAATTTTTTAAACTTATACTTTTTCTCTTGATCTTGTTTTAATTTTATATGTAATTTAATTTTTAGTATTACTGGTTTCTAGTTTCAATTGTTTAATTTTCTTTTTCTTTTTTATTATATAAAATTATTCTTTTTTTGTTTTTGTTTTTGATATCCTTTTTTATAACTTTTTCCTTTAATCTCGGGTTGTTTGTTTACTTCCAAAATTAATAAGACACTTGAATAATTTTCAGTCAGAATTAAAAAAAAATGGAAAAAATATATATATTGAAAACAAACAAAAAATCCTTTCAAGAAAACCATCAAAATATTTGAACAATGTTTAAAAAATCAGATATTTTTGGTTTTCAATCTTTCCTTTTTAGATCAATTATTAATGATTACAGTTTTATGACCTCAGTTAATTTTCTATTTTTCAACTATTGTTTACTATCATTTTTGTTTTATGTTATTACTACGTTATAGTTGAACAGTAATTTTTGGTTTTATCATAAAAAGACCGAAAAAAAAACAACAGAAAAACAACAAAAAAAGACTTTCTTTTCAGTACATAGTTTTTATTCTCATTCTTAATATTAATCTCCCATCTTCCTCTTTCTTTTCATTGTTTTTCCTGTTCTCTACTTTCGTCAAATTTAATCAACAGTTTATCGTTTTATTCTAAGCGCTAGTTAAGGGTCTAATCAGCTCTGTAGAATCAGCAGTTTAAAACTGCTTTTGATGTATTTTGATGGTTATTTTTCGTTTTTTTCATCTTGGATATTGACTGAAGCTGGATCTTGAAACTTAATGTTTGATATAAAATAAAGCTTAAACAAAATTAATAAGTTTGACTTAGATGAATTATCTGCCAGATTAAAAGGTGTCAAAGATGGTTAAGTTGGATAATTTTAATCTTAATTGTCTTGTTAATTATTTATATTAAATAAAAAGCAAAACTTATGTATGTAATAATAATTTACTTTAATTTAGTTTTTGAATCTAAAAAAGACAAAAAACAAAAAATCAAAAATCATAAATTAAAAATTAAAAATTAAATTTAAAGAAATTAGAATTATCTAAAATGAAATCGTTTGCAAAATAATGTTAAATCCAATACCTTATTTGGTAATTTGATGGTTACATAACCAAAACAGCAGTCCAAGTAGCCCAAACACTACAAAGACGCTCCAACGACGCTGCAAAAACAGCAAAAACACAGCAATTCACTATGAAAACCCCATGAAAACCAGGTCGTGCCATATATCAGCTAAACAGCATTGCACCAACAGTGTCACGCTATTGACACCTGGAAACTGTATTGTATCGTGGGTCGTGATCTGCTTTTGTTTTCTGCAAAAACACCCCAAAAGAGGAGTTTTCACTGGATTTGTTGTTTTGCTCCTGGCTTTGAGTTTGTTTTAGATAATTATTTGTTTGTTGAGAGCCTGCGTGGAATTCCCAAATAATATTTGAAGACATTTTCTGAACCACCTAAAGGTTATCTCGCAAACCCCAACGAAAATCCTCCTCACCTCCGTCGAAGACGCGCTGAGTGACTAATCCATTATAAAGCAGAGTATCCAAACCAATTATATAAGCACCCGTGAATGTTTGCAGTTCTGGGTCTTTGGATTAGATCCTCTTTGGTGGACTTTTCACTGAAAATTTTTTTTTTTCGTTTTTTCTGTTGATGTGATATTTTTTAAAAAAAGTTGTTTACAATTGGATTTTCTAGAAACAGATCATAAATACACCACCAATCTCAATCCCTAGGACTCCATGCCACTATGACTTCTATGGCTCTGGAAATCGAAAATGACAAACTAGAAAACGAGCTTGATTTGCAAATTAAATTGGACAGAATACGAGCAAATCAATCCTCCTCCCAGGAAAACCAAAGAAAGCTAGCTTTGATTTTATCAGTCGTCGAAGACAACATTGATGAACAGAAAAATTCAAGAAACCCTGTTGCTTACTTTGTTAGTTTCCTAGCTCTATTATTACAGGCCTTCAAAGATGATCAAGTAATTGATCAGGATTTGGCCATTGCTTCCAGTTATTTTTTGGATTTGATACTACCTTTCACACCAAAAAATCTACTAAAACTCAAATTCAATGACATATTCAAAAAGTTAATCCACGTTTTAATCAACTCTGGAAATGAAGCTCCCATTTTGAAATCTTCAATCGGTTGCTTAGAGACATTAATCTTAGCTCAGGATTTAAATTCTTGGAAAACCAATCCCTCTGTTAAAAAGGGTTTGTTGTCTCTACTAAATCTCGGTTTGGACGATAGACCAAAAGTCAGAAGAAGAGCCTCTGATGCTGTCCATAAGATTCTATCAACTTCTCACCCAAAGAACTCCACTTTCACTGAAAAATTGTCGACTCAATTAGACCCTCCAAAAGCACATTATGCTTCTTTAACAGTCACCAATTTTATACTTGATGAATTTCAAAACTATAAAGATCTTAAAGCTTCCATTACTAATAACAATAAACAAAATACTAATAATGGCAACAGCACTATAACCAATAACGCTGCTGAGTTGATCCATTTACTTCAATTGACTTCATCAATTACAACTGCAAATGCCTGGTCGGTTTCAAAAACTCAACCTTTATGTAACATTTTATTAGAAATTGCAGGGAATTCAGATAAATATCTAGTTTCAACCTCTTTAAGTGTTCTCACTACCTTATTTCAAATTCAATCTTCTAAAAATGATTCAAAATTCCTTGAAAATATTCTAAAAATTATAATTGATTTAAAGCCTTCACTAAACGATACTCACTTAACTGGTGCTTGGGTCAAAGTTTTAGTCGATGGTATATCTGCCTATTCAAAACTATCTGATCCATTAAATTTAATTAAATTAATTGCGAACTTTATTAAAGTTTTATCAAATTACTTAAATTCTCAATTGCCTGCCATCTATATAAGTGCTTCAAATGGTATCATTGCAATTCTCTCAAATTGTCTAACCCAAGATTTGCTATTATTGCCAAATAAAAACGATTTAGACTCGATTCAAGTTTATGAACAAGTTGATGATTTTATATCATATTTATCCGATTTATTAAATAACTTGTTATCTGTTAAATATAACCATTGTACAAAAGAAGTTTTACAAATTTTTCAAACACTATTATCAAGCTTCAAGTTTAGATCTAACCCAGATTTTTTGAACCCTTTAAAAATTGTCGGTGATTGGAGAACAAAAGAACAATCAAATTTCGACTACAATACAGAAACTGAAAACGTAATTGCAACTGCTATCCATGAATTGGGTCCTGATGTTGTCTTATCAATCTTACCTTTAAATTTAACAAATTCTTCAACCGATAAACCAGGCCGAGCTTGGTTATTACCTTTATTAAGAGATAACGTTTTCAATTCAAAATTAAATTATTATATTAAAGAAATTTTGCCTACAACTGAATTTTTCAAAAATAAAATTTCAACCATGAATAAATCTTCTTCAAATATTAAAGTTTTTGAAACTATCATAGATCAAATTTGGTCTTTATTACCAAAATTTTGTGATTTACCCACCGATTTAAAAGAAAGTTTTACAAAAGAAATTACTCAACATTTATCCTCATTACTATACTCAAACCCTGAATTAAGATTAACGATTTGTAATGCATTGAAATTATTACTTAATAGTAATTTGAACTACTCTAAAATTGAAATTAGTAGTAAATCATTAATTCAACAACATTTTCCAGTTTCAAATGCAAAAGAAAATATCCAATTTTTATCTACAATGGCTAATAATTTTCTATCTGTTTTATTCAATGTTTATACTCAAACTGCATCTCAAAGTAGAAGTTATGTCATTGAAACTATAGATTTATTTTTACAAATTATATCGACTGATGAATTAGCAAGTATATTTGACAATACTTGTAATTTATTACAAAACGCATTAAATGAAGAAACTAAATTATTACAGAATAAACAAAAACTTTCAAGCAATAATGAAACATCAAGAACCAGTGTTAGTCTATTAGATCTCGTTGTTTCAATGGTTAAATATGTGCCGGAATCTGCTTATAACTCATTATTTACAATTTTTGTCAATACAATAAACTTTAATGATTCATTAATTCAAAAAAGAGCATATAGAATTATCACAAAGTTAAATGAAAGCGAAACTGGTAAGTTAGCTCTTTTGCATTATATTAGTGATATTGAAAGGGTTCTAATTGAATCTATTGATTCAGTTATAATTTCAGCCAAACCTTCTAGATTAGCTGCAATTAATGTTGTATTAGATTTATTACCTAAAGAAGATTTGTTTTTCATTCCATCAATCGTATCAGATACAATTTTATCGACAAAGGATGTTAATGAAAAATCAAGGGAATTGTCATATTCGATTTTAATCAAAATGGGTAAAAAGATGTCTGAAGGTGGAACTGTTCAAAATTCCAAAGTTCCGGGATTTTCACAAGATCAACCAGATGTTGAAGCATCATTGGAACTATATTTTAAGATAGTATCTGCTGGTTTAGCAGCAAATTCCCAACATATGATAAGTGCGACAATAACAAGTATCTCATGTTTGGTTTACGAATTTCAAGATAGTATACCTCAACATTTATTAGTTGAATTGGCACAAACTATTGAATTGTTTTTGACATCAAAAAGTAAAGAGATTATCAAGAGTGCCATTGGATTTGTTAAAATAGAAGTGGTTTCATTACCAAAAGAAATTATTGAGAATAATTTAGAAGAATTATTGAAAAATTTGATGCAGTGGTCTCATCAACATGCAGGACATATTAAATCTAAAATCAAGCATATTGTTGAAAGATTAATAAGAAAATTTGGTTACGAAGTAATTGAGGCTAATATTCCAGAAGAAGATAAGAAATTAATAGTTAATATTAAAAAAAGTAGAGCCAGGGCTAAAAGAAAACAACAGAATAACAAAGAAAGTGGAGAAGTTAATGGAGAAAGTAATAATGGAAATAACAGCAATAGAAAGGTCGAGTTGATGTCAGGATATGAAAAAGCGATATATGATTCCGAAGATTCTGATGAAGATATGTCAGATGATGAAGATGAAGAAGAAGAAGAAATTAGTAGAAAAGGTAAAAAAAATAGAAACCAGCAATATATCTTTGAATCCAAAGACGAGCCTCTTAATTTATTGGATAAACAGACACTATCCCATATCTCGTCTACTAGACCAAAATTCAATCAGAATTCAAATAACAGTAAGAGAACACCAAAAGAAAAATTCAAAATCAAGGGAGGTAAATTATTGATCAATGAAGACGGTGAAGACGATGATCCTTTCAAAGATAAAGAGCAAACATTGCCTAGTGGAATCGATGCTTATGTTGATGCCATAAAGTCCGGTCCTGTGAGGGGTCAAAGAAACAGATTCAAGTACAAGAAGGAAAACAGAAACAACAATGATCTCGGAGATGAAGACATGGATGCCGGTGAGGAAAAAAAGACAAGGATGAACAACAAAAGATTTGTAGGCAAAGGCAAGATCAGTAAGGGTCTCAGACAGCAGAAATTCAAGTCGCGCAGAAGACTATAAGAAGGCTCTAATTTTATACACTTTATACACTCTTGTAGCCAATAGAAATGGTTGAAACACGTGGAGCTGTTGAGGTTATACCTCTTTGTGACCTGTCTGCCCAATCCGAAAGACGCGCCGTCCGACTGGTCACAACGCAACATCCACAGCAGTGGTTATCTATATCTGCATAATACGCACTTCCAACACATTGCTGCATCTAGTCACGTGAAAATGGGTGTTTTTTTGGTGTTTTTTAGCTTCACCAAAAACCTGTAAAGATAAAACAGATCTGAAAGAGAAAAGTGATTGAAGAGAGCTAACTTGTGTATATATTGGCTTGGATATCATCAATTATCTTCTTTGGACTTCTCAGGATTTTTTTTGTTTGTCTGAATTTTTGTCTGTGGTTTCTTCTACGGGTCAATTCTTTAAATGCTATATCTTCGGTGCCAATTTTTAGAATGAGTACATTTCAAGATCAAATAGATAACACTCCCAACAATGATATCCATAACCACTCCTCCAGCGATTCAGATCAGTATGATCGTTTTTTCGACCAGATGGCTATCCAGAACGACCATTTAGAGAGAATGGAGGCTTTAAAGAAAAAAATACAGCGCCAAAAATGGATTAGACTGCACCAACAATTCAAGCAGGATTTGAGATTGAAAAAATTCAAATATGTCAATATACTGTATTGTTTCAATTTGTTTTTGTTATTTTGTTTACAAATCATTGCAATATTTTTTTTTTTAAAGGGGTTCTTATTGCAAAAAACATCATCAAATAACTATGCAAATTCTAATACTAATATTAATAATGTTTTGGAAAACAATCAAATTTCAAACTACCTTTTCAATAATGACTCAAGTTTGTTCAATGTGTCATTAAATCAACACTTTCAAAAACCTTCATTTGAAAAATCAATAATCGTGATAATTGACGCATTGAGATTTGATTTTGTTATTCCTTCCAATAGTTCAATTTCTCCATCAATTCAAACCTCACAATTTTACCATAATAATTTTCCAACTCTATATCAAACCTTTAGTTCTAATCCTCAAAATTCTTTACTTTTAAAATTCATTGCTGATCCTCCAACAACAACTTTACAAAGATTAAAGGGTTTAACAACCGGTTCATTACCAACTTTTAAAGAAGCCGGATCTAATTTTAATGGGAATGACATCAATGAGGATAACCTAATCTACCAGCTATTTAATAATAACAAATCAATTTCCTTTTTAGGCGATGATACTTGGGTCTCTCTATTTAACAAATATTTAAATCAAAATATGTCGTACCCATATGAAAGTTTAAATGTTTGGGATTTACATTCTGTTGACAATGGTGTTATAATGCATTTATTTCCTTTATTGAATTCCTCTGAAAACTCATTTGATTATATAAATCTAAACACATCTACTTCTTTACCATTTTCAAATTCAAAAAAACAATATTTATATGACAATTCAAAAAACTGGGATATCTTAATTTCTCATTTTCTTGGTGTTGATCATGTTGGTCATAGATATGGCCCATCAAATTATGAAATGATTCCAAAATTAAATCAAATGGACACTATTCTTAAAAAATTAATTCAAAATTTATCAAATGATACTTTATTAATTGTTATGGGTGACCATGGAATGGATGTTAACGGTAATCATGGTGGTGATTCAATTGAGGAATTAGAATCTACTTTATTTTTTTATTCAAAGACACCTATTTTAAACCATACTTCAAATGATTTATTAATAAATCTTAGCCAAAATAAAATTAATAAAAATATTTATGACATCACTAATAATGGTGAAAACTATAGATCTGTTAATCAAGTTGATCTTGTTTCAACCTTATCCTTATTATTAAATTTACCAATACCTTATAACAATTTGGGATTACCAATTGATGAATTATTTTTAAACCATTTTAATTCTTTTAATCATCCTGAACTATCTAATTTTCAACTAAGTTTATTGAATATCATAAATCTAATGAAAAACCAATTTATATCAATTAACCAAATTCATAACTATCGATTGTCAAATCCCGATTTAAAAAATGATATTGAAATTAATAGTCAATTTCAAGCTATTCTTAAAAAATATCATCAAATTGATGATGATTTTTATAAAATTTCTTTAAATCAAACAGCTTCTGAAGACGAAATTGCAACAAATTATTTTTCTGAACAAATAAAAAATCTCATCTTGGACATTAAAAATTATCAATCAAATTCTTTAAATAAATGTCAAGAAAAATGGGCTCAATTTAACATGACTTATCAAATTATCGGTATCTTACTTTTTTTTTCTTCTCTTATTGTATTAGTAATAATTTCAAAATTAATTCCTTCAGTTGTTATATCTCAACTTAATGATGAATTTCTTTCCTCAATTATTTTAATGATTTTTTTAATGGTAATAATTTTTTTGTCTGTTTTTTTGATTTTAAAACCAACAACAATTTTTGAATCTCTTTTAGATTGTTTCATTTTTAGTATTGGTTTTGGTATATTTATGGGCTATTTGATAACGATATTTGATAGATACTCTCTTTCTTGGTTAAAATTTCAAATTAAAAATTTTGCAAAAGATAATGATTCTGATTGGAGTTTTACAAACATAGCTTCATTAATTATTTTAGGTTTTGTTTATACATCCAACAGTTTAATAATATGGGAAAATAAAATTGTTAATATTTTGCTTATAACATATGGAGTTTTATTATTAATTTCAATTATTAAAAAAAAAGTTAGATTGAATTATAAGTATAACAGATATATTGAGTTTTTAAATGAAAATAAACTCAATAAAGAAGAAGTAGAAGTCTTAATCTCAGGAAATGGATCTAGTTCTGAATTGAACAATGTAAAAGATATTATAAATTTAAATGACGAAAGAGATGAAAGAAATGAGAAAAATGAAAATGATATAACAAATGAAAAGGATGAAAAGGATAAGATTAGTCCAAAGATGAAACTAGCAAGGAAGCATTTCAATGAAGATGATGATATAAATTCTTACAAAAGAAAAAAAATTAATTATAATTTAGCATTTTATCATTCAATTTCTTTTATAATTGTTCAAAGACTATCATCTACAGTGAAAGTTTGCAGAGAAGAACAAATAAACTTCAATTCAAAATTAATTAAAAAAACATTAATTAAAAATTGTGGAGAGTCACCAATTGAATTTTTATCAATAAAGACATTACTATTATTACTTGTTGTAATTTTATATTTTAAAATAGCAATCAAAAAGTATTTTATTGACAATTATCAATCTGCCTCATTTAGGCTTTGGTTTCAAAAGTTCTTTATCAGATTGAGTTACTTGGTTTTAGTTTATTGGTTTTTGGAATATTTGGAAGTTAATCAAGATGTAAATGTGAATTTTTTCAAAATATCAGTTAACATAATAAAAGAATTTAAAATATGGATTGCAAGAATAATATTTTTTATAAGCATGGTTTTGGGTTCAATTGCATGGTTGAAGGGTCCCTTATGCATTAAATTGGTCAGTGGAAATACAGATTCTAATGATATTAATGGAAAGAACTCCAAAAAGATTTTACTCGGGTATAATAATTTATTTGGATCCACATATTTCTTGTTGATTTTAAATTTTCTTATTATGATACTTTTAGTGAATAAACCATTAGGAGGAATTTTGATCTTATTATTGGTGATACAAATTTTAACTGTTTTAGAGATAATAGATATATTAAATTTGAAAGACAATATGATATCCATAATATTGTTAAATTTGTTGGGCTTATCATATTTCTATTCAACTGGACACCAAGCAACCATATCTTCAATTCAATGGGAGTATGCTTTTATGCTATCAAACTCTATACGTTTTCCATTTACACACTTTACATTGATACTTAATAATTTCGGAAGTTTTATTTTGGTATCCATGTCGATAGCATTGATTAAATTTTGGAAACTAACACCAATGAAGGAAACAAAGCCTATTTCGTTGATATCAAAAATAATTGAAAATTGGCTAACTTTACTAATGATTCAAACATTTTTAACATTAATTTCGATGATAATGGCAAGTCATTTTAAAAGACATTTGATGGTTTGGAAGATTTTTACACCAAGAATGTTGATGAATCTTTTAATTTTAATAATAATGAATGTAATTATACTATTTATAGGGATTTTTTTCGGCGTCTCGAGACTAATATATAAAGTCAATCAAGTGTTTGGCTAAAAACTAATAAATAATCATTGATATATAAAACAATAAGAAAGCAAGAAGAATTGCAAGAAAAGAAAAAGGGTCTTATAACTTTAAAAGCAGCTATGTTACAGTCTCTTCCAATAACAAATACACACTGCTATAGAAAGTGCAAGAACATGTATAATGATACCAAGCAGTTCAAAGTTTGCGAGTGACTTTCATTTCCAAAAAGCCTAAAGATCCTTAAAAAAAGATTCTTAAATAAATACAGACTAAAAAAACCCAAATGCAATATGATCATGAATAAGGAATTTACAAACAATAAGATTACATAAACTCAAGCTTAGGACAAAGCCAAAAAAACACGAAAATCCAAAAATGTTACAAAAGAGACAATAATTTGTGTGATTATCGTAATAGAATTGACTTTAGAGTGGCTTTGTGAAGAAAAAAAACTGGCAGAAACCTTCGAAGTGTTTTGATCCAAAACAATGTCTTTTTGGTCATGCTAGACTTTACCAACTATTATATCACCCTATTTTGATTCTTATTCGTGAAGATGAATACAGTGATTGCAATTATGAATAGCCATCTTTTTAGCATTCACTACGCCTTTATTGATTTTAGTTTAACATTTGATACCGATCGAATACTCTACTGAGCTGGATTAAATAGCATAAATACCTGAGTTTTTTTCTGAAGAGTTTTATTTCTTTTAATTTCTACCATTCAAGACCTCCAATAAAACTTTCAAATAATTTCAAATTTTTCAGCGATTTCCAAATAATCTAAAAGTACATTATTACTTGATTTAAATAATTTTTACTAAAAACCAATAGCAAATAATATCGCAATGGGAGTATCAAATTTACTGGATGATGCTGTTTATTTATTCACCACAGTTTGGGCTGTTATTAATTGGTTCATATTTTTTGTTAGTTCTGCATATACTCAAAACAAGCTTAGTGGCACTTCTTTGGGATTAGTTTGGTTTGCAGTGTTCTTTCAATTGTTTGTTTTGGTTTTGGTTATCGTTTTCCAATTTTACGATTTTATTTACCCCAGAAGATTTGGCACATTCTTAAATTCAATTTTGGTGATTGCATTCCTTTTAAATGTCATTATTACCGATGTCTATATTCATTTCAGTCTTTGGGGTTATATGGTAGCTCTTGGTGTTGGCTCCATGTTATCTGCAATAACAGACTTGATCTGGATTTTCTACTTCAGCTTGGAACCAAATGAACCATTGAGAAAACGCACATTGAAAAAATCATATCTTGACAAACATAACAACACTCCCAATCCACCCCAAATAACTCCAAAAGAAAGTCTTGATAACAATTACAATGCCTGATTTCTTTTGTCGAAAAAACATGCTGTTTTTATTATACCCTTTTTTGTTTATATATTTTTTTCTGTGTCTATTGTTCTATTATAGTTTTTTCTTCAATACGTCTTTGGTTATCTATGATCTATGATCTTTAATTTTTCATCTTTAATCTTTAATCTTTCATCTTTCATCTTCTTTAATCTCAAAATAACTATTTTCAGCAACACAATTTTTCTCCATCCTCCTGCGCCCCTGCGCCCCACCCACACTGCTGGTGTTCTCACCAACATGCCTATTTGGGCTCACTACAGGGCCAAGCGAGGTATGCGCTTGGCGGTCGAAACTGCGGTTCAAAATCCGCTTTCGAGTGAGTACCGAGGGCTGGTGTTGACCTCTGCCAGAAATTATCTCCGGCGCAGTTTCCAACGACGAAAAAAGCACTCTCCAAAACAAACCCTGTCTTTATGTCTTCTCTCTGCCCTTTATCGCCTTTATGTCTGGTGCCGGTGGAAAGTTGGATCATATCACAAACAATGGCAAACTCACTCAACGTAGAAACAATGTCCAGTTGATGTCCATTCAATGCTGACATATATTCTGGTATAAAGACACTCAGGTCTGTTAGCCGGCTCCATTTCTCTGCTTTTAATTGTTCTTCACCTTGCGCTTCCAGCTTCTTATCTTCTATCCCATAGTGTGCCAGCCAAACACAAAAATGCTCCAGCTATTGCAGTTTCCTCTTCATATAATTGAAGCTGTGTTTGACCTGCTTCCTCTCGACAAGCTCTTCTTGTTCACTTTTGTTCCTTCCTTAAGAGCTATTGCCTATCATTACTTATTTCGAAATTTGGAGATTAATTGCCATATACCCAAGAGTGTCTGCCATAATACTTTTAAAAACCAAAACTTTGATAAAATTAAGAAGTTGGATAAGGTTAAAAGAAATGATAAAAGTAATGAAATTAGTGACAAAGTCAATGAAAGCAATCACAATAATGCTTCCGATAATCCAAATACTCCCAATCATTCTGATAGTTCTGATAATTCTGATAATTCTGATAATTCTGATAATTCTAACCATTTTAGTCATTCTGATATCGATAATTCTGATCAACACAACACTAATCAGAAAGCATCTTCATATGTATCTCCCACTCAAAAGTTTAATGACTATAAATTTGAATATAATTTTAACCAATATTTCAACTATTATGGTTATATAAAGATCAGTATTAATGACATTTTATTGTTTGATTCTGTTTTATTACTTTCTCAAACTCAAAATTCCTTAAATAAAAACAAAAAAATTAAATTTCTTAACTTTCAAAATCTATCAAATTCTTTAAATATTAAAATTTTTAAAAATTCAAAATTCAAAAGGTTGAATAAACTTAATTTTAATAATCAATCAAATTCTGATCACTTTATTTCATCTTATTCAAGGTTATATTCAAATCTAAACTCCTCGGTAAATTTCAATTCATTACCACAAAACGATCAAGATTATCTGCGAAGTTTTAATAGCAAAATTATTTTAAATGAGTTGAATTTTTTCAGTTTGTTAAAACTAATTTTAATTAAGTTATCAAATAACAATTCAAACAATGTTGCTTCTCTAAATCTTGCTTATAATAATTTAATCTATCCTCCAAATTGCCTCAATTTATTGAAAAATTTGAAATATTTATCAACTTTGAATTTATCAAACAACAATATATCAAGCTTATTTAATTTCCATTTAATTCCTAATGATAACAATTATATCAAATCCTTAAATCTTTCAAATAATAAAATCATCAAACTCGAGTATTTTAAAAATTTCAAATTTTTATCAGTTTTAAATTTATCTAATAATAGAATTTTTGATTTAAAAAATTTAGAAGATTTAGTCAATTTAGAAGAGTTGAATGCTTCATTCAATAGAATTACAAATTTAAACCATTTAAATAATTTTACAAAACTCAAGTCCTTAAATATTTCTTCAAATTATAAAATTAAGAAAATCGAAAATTTAAACCAATTAACTAGTCTAAAAATATTAAATATTTCTAATAATTCGTTATCTAAAATTGAAAATTTAAATCATTTGAAATCACTTGAATTATTAAATTTATCTCTCAATTTAATTTCAAAGATTGAAGGTCTAGATGGCTTGGTGAATTTGCAAAAACTAAATTTATCCTATAATAAATTAGATAAAATTCAAAATATTGATAATTTGAAAAATTTAAAAAATTTAGACTTGAGTTCAAATATTTTTATTAAAAAAATCGAAAACTTATCAGTGAATAAACAAAATCTAACAAAATTGGATTTATCCGGCAACTCTATTAAAAATGTTGAAAATTTACTGAATTTACTGAATTTGAACACACTAAATTTAAGTAAAAATTATAATTTAACCAAAATCGAAAATTTAGAGAATTTGAAAAATTTAGAAAATTTATTAATGTCAAATTGCTCAATAAATGATTTTAATGGTATAATTAATTTAAAAAAATTGAAAAACTTGAATTTATCTTCAAACAAGATTACAAAAATAAATAAACCATTTTCAGAGAATTTGTCTAATCTAATGATACTAAATCTTTCAAATAATCAAATTGATCAAATCAAAATTGATGATTTTGAAAATCTAAAATCATTAAAGGTTTTAGATTTAAGCATAAATTTGGTATTCAAAAAATTTATTAAAAATACAAAAGAAAATGAAGAAGATTATGATAATTACAATGAAGAATTAATTATTGAATATTTTGAAAAATTACCAAATTTAAAATATTTATCATTAGAAAAAGGTGTTCTAGTTGAAAATTTTAGGATTCCAGAATTTGAGTTTAAAAGAACAATTTCTGATAATATAAGTCTTTATTCTGTTGACTGAACAAAAGTTGAAAATAAAAGACAAACTAAGCAAGAAAACAAATCATCAAAGCATCAAAAAATGAAGTTATTTTAGACAAATAAAGTATTATTTTTTTGCAAAATGAATATATAGGTCACTGCTTATATAAACCGAAAAAATGCCAGAAAAAAAGTGGAAATAATTTCAAAAATTGGTTTACAATCACAATTTGTTTTTGGTTAGTAGTATATGATACGCTATAACTTTGAGCCCTTCTCCAATAGAGCCTTCATGAGTGTTTGGGGATACACACCAGGGCCCATGGGAAAGCCTCTGTGCCAGCTGCCGCCATCCACAACATGCACAGTTCCTGTCACAAAGCTGGCAGCATCGCTGAACAAAAAAATGGTCGACTGCACCACGTCGTTGAGTGTGCC
>JAKTTS010000247.1:0-22375 GCA_030560485.1 Ascoidea tarda (nom. inval.) | reverse complement strand
AACATGCAAAATACGATTTGAATTTCAGCTATCGCCAGCTGCTTATAGTGGCCAAAACAGCTAAAGGAGTATTGCGCCCAAGTCCATTGGTTGGTTATCTTCCAGAGCCCTGAGGCATTCCATGTCCATTACAGGGCTTTATTGTCATGAAGTTACTCTAATAGAATAATGACAACAGCTATTCTTTTTTTTTTACGACCCAAACGATTCTACGCAACTATGCCCTTGCTGAGAATGAATTGGATACCATTCTTGTAATTGAACTCGCTAATTATAATATATATTAATTATTAATTAAATATGCAACAAAATATAATACATTGATTTTAATATAATTTTTTTAAAAAGAATTAGAAATTAGAAATTAGAAATCAATAATTGACAGTTGAAGAAAAAAATAAAGCTTTTGGATTAAAAAAATTTATTCATCTAATAAACAAAAGTAACTTTTTTTTTTGATTTTTTTTTTTTGATTTAAATTTAATAGAGAAAAAAAAACACCTGACTTTTTTGTTTTTATTTTTATTTTTTGCTCTATCATCCAATAGGATTAGAATTGGGATTGAAATTGATATTTCTGCAAAGCTCATGGAAACCTGGCAAAGTAGGACCAGAATAGTTATTCGTAACATTTGAATTTTGCATATGAGCAGATCTATTTACACGATTGGAATGATTGGAATAATTGGAATAGTTTGTGTAATTGACATAACCTGAATTAGAGCGATTTGGAAGATTGGATTGGAGTAGATTATTCGAGCTCATATTAATATTGCCAATATTGTTAATGTTAGCAATGCTATTGTTTGATGATTGTAATATAAATGGTTGATTGTTATGAGAAGAAGCGGTTAGGCCACTAGTTTGATTTGAATGTGTATACAATTGGCTGTGATTCGAGGGGTGATTAATGTTGGAGTTTAATTGGGCCAAATTTGAATTGCTTTGGTTATTTGGTAATGCTGGTATCAACAAATTAGAAGTAGATAATCGACGTGGGTAGAATTGCTGTGATGCATTGGTTTGTAAAGGTTGTGGGTACTGAGCTAAAGAAGTCGACGATGGCATTGATAATGGCAATTGCTGTTGGGAATAGTTTTGGAGCTGGGAATGACTTGCCTGACTAGTTTCTGCTGCACGTTGGTTTTGTGAAAAAACTTGAGGTTGAACAGAAACACTTCTTGATGATTCAACTATACGTGGCAATTGCTGGATTTCATTGGCAGGAGGCATGATGCTAGCATTTGAGTGCGAAACGGAATATTTATCATAATCAACATAATTAAATCCATCTTGTTTTCGATAAAAATCAATGTACGAAAAATTGTTATTAAATCGATGAACAAAATCGATATTTTCATCAAACAAGTGGTAATTGTAATGACTGTCGTTGATTGCAGTTGGCGTGGAGCCGATTTTTTTAATTAATCCAATATGCTTGTTTTTGTAGTGTTTCGCGCAACTCTTATTTGTTGTAAAACCTAGCACTGAAGCATAGCACGTTTGAACCTTACATTTAAAGGGTCTTTTAGCATTGATAAGATCAAAATGCTTTATAATATGAAACAAGGATGAAAATGTGTGAGGATTTGGACAGTGATTGCAACGATAACCACCTGGCTTCTTATAACCATAATCAACCTCATAATGCTGCAATAACAATTCAAGAAATGTTATGTTGGAGCTATCTGGAGATAGCATGTAGGGGTTATGTAATCCCAATTGTGAATTGCTCTGGTAAATAGGTTGACACACAGTATCTACGGTATTAGCCTGCATTGTGCTCAATGGTTCATTGGTTGCTATCTGTAAAGTTAAAAACAAATCAATCTAGTTCAGCAAACAGTGTATATGATATATAGTCATTCAAACAAAATCAAAAAAAAAATATTTTCACCATCATGGAATCGGAGCTGTTTATATAGTACTGACTTGCTAATAACTAAAAATTTTTCTATTCAAATGAAGTCTAAGGGGGACATATGACAAATTCTGCTGAAGAGTTCTAGACATACATGCTTCAACATGCATGCTTCTACAAGCAGGCCGAACTGCCCCGTGTTTATCTGACTAGACACTGCAACCGGTTTTGCAGTCGGAATACGCGCCAAAACAACTGCATAGGTTCATCACAGCCGGATATCTTTGGTGTTACGAGGAGCTGACCCGTATTCAAGCATATTTCCGGTTGACGATCGCATTCCAATTGAAGTCCCGGTGCTTGCCTCCAAAGGCAACGGAAGAAGCCACTTCATCTGCTGCTGGTGCTGTTTGTGAGGCACTCTTTCCTTTGCTGCTCTTCTTCTCCAATGGCCGATTCTATCTCTAGGATAACCTCCATGCTCGAGTCTGCCAGAGACTTGACCTTCGAGACTGCTGCCGCTGCATCCTCAAAGTTGGTAGAAACTCCCTCTCATCTACGTCCAAAGCAAATATCAAAGTTCTTGAATTCGCCCTTAGAGAGAGATAAATTGATTGGTTTGAAATGCTTGTTCTCTCTAATGTCCAATTCAAATAACAACTCAACCACTTCCAACACAAACGATCTCCTACTATCCTTCTTTCCTGATGTCATTAAAAATATCACTTCTCCCAACATCAAAATCAAAAAATTGATCTATATCTACTTGTTAAGATTCGCCGATTTGCAACCAAACACAACTCTATTGTCCATCAACTCTATCCAAAAAGATTTGTCCAACAACGACCCCAATATAAGATCTTTGTCCTTAAGAACCTTATCAAACATTAAAATCCAGGCAATCATCCCCATAATCATCTTATCTATCAAAAACTCAATCAATGATTTATCTCCCAATGTTCGGAAATCTTGTTCAATTGCAATCTCAAATCTATTCAATAACTTCAACTCTTCATCAATCTTGGAGAAAAAAAATTTATTATCCTTTTTATCCGTTCTATTAAACGATTCCCATATTTCGGTCTTAAATTCATCAATTTTGACTTTTAATAAAGTTTGTCCCAATAATTTTAAGTTAATCCATAAAAATTTCCACTTTTATATAAATAATTTAAACCAATTCGATGAATGGACTCAAGCTATTTTAATTCAAATTTTAACCAATTATTCAAGATTTTTCCTCAAGAGACCAAAAATTATATCTTTAAAAGATAATTCAATGATTTTCCCCCTACCTGACTTTTCAATTTCAAGCTCGTTTTCAAATTCTCTTTCTTTCAATTCAATTGACTATACAACCCAATATGATGATCATGATTTAATATTGTTTTTAAATTCATTGCAATTCTTATTTTACTCAAGAAATGATGCTGTCATCCTAGCATTAACTAGAGCAATATTATCCTTATCTTCTCCTTTAGATTTTTCATCCTATAAACTAAATCAATCCCTAATAAAACTATTAAAATCAAACCTATTAGCTCGAGAAATCAAATTATTAATTTACAAAATTATTCATTCTATAAATTTAATTTCTTCTAATCTTATCGACTCTCAAAATATTTCAATCTTTAAAAATTATTTAAGCCATTTTTATTTATTACCAAGTGACCCCTCAAAATTATCAAAAATAAAATTAGACATCTTGATATCTTTAATCGACGATTCAAATGTTTTACAAATTATAAAAGAATTAAAATATTATGCTCTATTTTCAAAAAACAAAATTGTTGCAAACTATTCTGTCATCTCCTTTGGAAAAATTGCTCAATTAACTAACCTATCAATCGACTATTCTCCGACTATTCTAAATTGGTTACTAAAACAAATTAATTCAAAAAAATCAATCACCAAACAAAGAATCCTAAATGAATGTCTCAATGTTGTCAGATCTTTTATTCAAAAAGACCCCCATAATAATATCAAAACTGTTGTACAGTTATCAAAAATTATTTTAAATGATTATGAATCCTTTTTTAATGACACTCAATTTCAAAAAAAAACTCAAGATTCAGATTTTGCAAACGAAACTGATATTCTAGACAAGGAAACCGATAATCTTGAAAATCAAAAACTAAATTCTAAAGCAAAATCAAGTATCATTTGGTTGATTGGGGAATTTATTCCTTTAATTCCAAAGATTCTACCCAATTTTCTAAGAATTTTAATTAAAAATTTTAAAAAGGAAAAATCTTTTAGAGTAAGATATCAAATTTTATTATTAGCTTCTAAATTCTTGTCCTACGATTATGATTTATACAAAAAAGTTAATCAAGTTGATTCAATTGAAAATTATCCAAGAATCAATAATCCCGTTTATCAAAACTATTTATATTTAATTCAACTATGTAAATACGATGACAACTATGATATAAGAGATAGAACAAGATTATTTAATAAAATCTTGTTAGAAAATGATGATAGAAACGAAATTGCTACTTTATTATTGCAAGTGAAAAAACCAATTTCAAAAATTTCCACAAATAGAACAAAAATCAGTACCAATGTTAACGACAATGATAACGATAATGATAGTAATAATGATAATGATGGCGATCATAATAGTAATCAAAGAGAAAACATTCTATTGCTGTATTTATCTGTTCCTTTATGGGCTGATCAAAAAACATTGCCAGATCCATCAATACGTCAATCTAATACCGGTAAATCTATTCACTCCCAAACCAATCAAGTTCAATACAAAGATACTCGCCAAAATTTTGGCAATAACTTGTCTAATAATGGTATTCAAACAAACACTAGAGACAATCTTCAAATTAAAGATGAACAACTTAGAAATAAATACAAAATTCAAACATTAGACGAATTTTTTGCCGAAAATGATGAAAAAATAATTGAGGATTTCAACTCTGAACACAAACATTTTGGAGAAACTGAAGATGATGATAGTAGCGAAGCTGAGTATGATGAGTATGAAGTTGATACTGAAGATAGTGAAGATGATAGTGAAGGTGATAGCGAAGACGATGCTGAAGATGATGCTGAATATGATGTTGGAGATGATGCTGGAGATAGCAAGGATAATCATCAAAAAAACTATAACGGAAATCACCATTATTCTCAAATTATTTATCAGGCAGATGAAGAAGTTGATGAGAAGGAAAAAATGTTAAAATAGACCTCATAGATTTACCTCAAGGTCGGAATTATGTCTTGATGATATTCTAGATTGAAAGTTTATATTTGCAGTTAATCGACTTGAATCATTTGGTAATAGAGACTAAAGGTGAAACGTTTGCCTTTAACTCTTTTTTTAAAGTCAATTTTGATGGAGAGATTCAAAGTTAGACTATCGCTTTAGTAAATATAGTATGTCAAATCTACCTAACGATCAGCTTCAGTAAATTAGGCTTTGTTGAGTTATTCATTTTAATTTAGCTTCAATTAACTTTAAATAGAATGAAATAAAATAAAATTAAGTTTATTATACAAAGCACTAAACTTTTTTTTTACAGATATACTTTTAAAGGACTCTTTTAGAAAAGTTGGAGTAAAATAAAATAGATAAAAGAGCTATTTTCAATTTGAATAAAACTTTTCACTCTTGATTCTAAAACCCATAAGGATGTTTTAAAAAAATATGAGCCTTTATCGTACCTGAGTTTTAGGATTATTTTTCAATAATCATTTATAAATCTCAATCTAACAACCGTATAGTTAATGACTAAAAATATTGGTAAACCATTTATATTTTTTTATTTTTTTTTTTCAAAGAAACAAAAACAAAAACAAAAAAACATTGTGTACAGAGAAACAACTAGATAAATTCATCATAAACTTTGTAGATTCTGATGTATATAGTCCTATAAACTCATCATCTTACTAGCGTTTACACCTCTCATTTTCTCGCCATTTAAAACATCCTTGCCTATTCGTTCCATAACTTCTATTTCAATCAATTTTCCAGAATTTTCATATTCCAAACTGATATCATAAGCATGTTCAATTCTTGATTTAGTTATTCCAATTTCGCAATGTGATAAGCACTTCAAGCAATTTTTGTATCTAACTATATTTAGTCTGATAATATTGGAGATATCTGGATCATTTTTATCAGAATATATTTCCCAAGTTGATTCTTCTTCCAATCTTGTAATTGAAACCGATGTTGAGCCAGGAGTGTAATTAGAAGAGTCACTATTTAGCATTGTTTGAAATTTATTTAGATTTGTATTTTTCAAAGTGCTGGAAGAAGATAACGAACTTTTTAATGGAGTCTTGTATAACCAAACAAATCCATTCACACCTAGTATAATACTGATATTTCCCGGTAAATCAAAGCTATGGTTTTTAGTTCTGACAATTAAATAACTTGGAACCAATACCAACAATCCATTTCTTAATTTACCATACTTTAGTGATCTTGTATGTAAACCAGCAGCACCATCATTGTAGAGCATCTGCACTTCACAATTCAATAGATCGCCTTCTTTTAAAAAATTTCTCATAGTAAGCTCGTCATTTTGTGATTTTCTTCTGAGGATACCTCCAGGCAAATTGACTGAGCCTAGCAATAGAACAGCATTCTGTTCGCCACCAATATCGACTTTCCATCTTTTGTTTCCCACCTCTGTTATTCTTCCAACGATATGGTCTCCAGTTTCAGGACGAAACCTGGACTTTAGAGGAATCACTGATAGCAACTTATTAACTCTGGAGATGGTACCTGCAACTGAAGAGTAAGTTTTATTGCCAACAGAATATGTTCCATGGCCTCTCATCAACATTGGATCTGAAGTTACCAATTCTCCTGGAGTTACCACTGAGTTTTGAAGAGACTGTTCTTTGGGGTTGGCGAAATCTAGATCCAAATCCGAATCTGAATCCGAATCAAAGTCTTCTCTGTTCTGTATGGGCCTTGAGACTGTTAGCACTTCCATTGTTGCTTCTGTTGGTGCTTTTGCTGCTTCTTCTGCTTCTTCTGCTTCTTCTGCTTCTCCAACACTTCTGCAAACTCCAACCGTAGCACTGGAACGGCACACGAAAATTTTCAGCAAACGAGGGCATCCCAAAAATGGCCATCACAATCAGAAATAGCCCAGTTTCGCTTTGATGTTGAGTTCACTCGCCTTTCGAAAGAAGATAATACCACTGTGTTTGTTCAGAAATACAGGACCTGTTTGGCATCGACTGAACTCCAGGTCTACGTTTATGTCCTCTATTGTTTCAATTTCTCAAATGGCAACCTCTGCTCTTCATGAACTGTCCTTGAGCGAAACCTATCTTCCTCCTGTCAACAAAAACATGAGCCACCTAGATCGTTCTTTCTTTTACAAGGAAATCCCACTAGTTGCTTTGTATTTTGAGGATTCCAAGCTCATCAATAACTTTATTAAGAACCATAAGGATGTGTTGCTAGGGGTCAGATCTGTGCCAAATCTAGTCAAAGTGCCTGACATAAAAGAGCTTTTAACCAAGTACCAACTTAACAATCCCAATTTCCACATCAAAACAAATGGCAATGTCTTTGATAAGGTCTGTCTATTAAGAAATGATATTAAAACTACAAATCTTTATGAATTGAAGTCTCAAGTTTCTACTGAAGTATTCCACTATTTAACCTCCAACCAAACATTATTGTTTCCATACACCTTAAAATTGGATTATTCCTTTTGGAAAACTGATGAGATTTTAAATGCAATTCTACCCATACAAAATGAAGAAAATCCTCCATCATCGTTCACCACAACAGGCCATATTGCTCATATGAACCTCAAGGAAGAATATTTGCCTTATAAAAACTTGATCGGCCAAGTTATCTTAGATAAAACCAAAGCTATAAAAACTGTTGTTACAAAAACAGACTCAATAGAAACAAAATTCAGAACTTTTCCAATGGAAATCATTGCAGGAGAAAACAACTTTGACGTTGAACAAAAAGAATCAAACTGTATTTTCAGATTCAATTTTGAAAAAGTTTATTGGAACTCCAGACTACATACCGAACATGATAGATTGATTAACTTGTTTCAGCCTAATCAATTGATTTGTGATGTTATGGCTGGCGTTGGTCCCTTCGCTATACCTGCTGGTAAAAAAAGATGTATTGTTTTGGCCAACGATTTGAATCCTGAAAGTTTCAAATATCTAAAAGTCAACAATAAATTAAATAAAACAGAAGAATTTGTCCAATGCTATAATCTTGATGGTAACGATTTCATAAAAAATTGCACTCGAAATTTAATTGTGTTTTTATCAAAACATTCAGATAATACAATCATTGCAAAAAAAGAGATTAGAAATAAAAAAAGAAAAAAAAACAATGGAGAAATATCTCATTTGGAAACTATCAAATTAAAAATTCCAAATTTTTATTCTCATTTTATAATGAATTTGCCTGATTCTGCACTTGAATTCTTACCATCCTTTATTGGCTGCTACTCAGATATCAATTATCAAAAATTAATTCAATTTGACGCTTCTTTCAAGTTGCCTTATATCCATGTTTACTGTTTTGAAAAATTCTCTCCTTCTGAAAAGCCTGAACCATCAATTGAAGAATTGCAGCAAAGAATTTATCTCAAAATTATAAATCTTTTAGATTGCGAAAAAATTGATGCAAAGTTTCATTTGGTAAGAAAAGTCGCACCGACTAAACCAATGTTTTGTGTGTCTTTTTTGCTACCTGAATGTGTAGCTTTCAAAAAGCATTTCGACTCCTGATGTATTTACTGTATTTTATTGTGTTAAACCATTGAAGAAAAGGTATTTTAAATTAAAACTTTGTATTTTATTTAACGGAATATATATTAAATGAAATAACACAAAGAACAGAAGAAAAATTAATAAAAATAAAGTCAATTTTGTAAAAGAATTAAAATAAACAGTTTCTAATTTCTAGAAACATGGAGATTAATAAAGTAATCACATAAAATGAGAAACAGGAAATAAAAAAAAAGTAATTAAATGCTAGAAATAAATAGACAAAACATAGATTTTCTATTTGTTTTTAATTCTAAAAGTATATTTTAAACTAACCGTTAGTTTATAGATGGAAACAGCTCTATTACTTTTTATCTGTTTGATTTTCAACTGTTTGATTCTGCACTCTGTCATTTTTTTTTGGAACTCTTGCTAACCAATAGAGAAATATTGTAAAGAAGATATTGATGAAAATATAAGAAACAAATATACCAAAGTTTCTCCATCTTCTGGAAAAATCACAGTTAATACCAGCAAGGAAAACATCAGTGGTCGCAACAGAGCAAAAATCACATTGTCCTGTGGCATTTTCATCTAACAAATAACCACCACGAGTTGATATATAATCATTCATAAATTCACCACAGGTTTGACCGCTTGGAGGAGAAAAATTCAAATACTCAATACTAGAACAAACAACTTTATTTCCAGATAATCCAACAGATAACACACCGTCAATAAAATATGTAAAAGGTGATACTCTGTACATGAAAATCCAGAAACGAGGCAAGACATCTGGGCCAGCAAGAACACCACAAAATGTTAAAGACATAGTGAAAAGCAAAGAGCCAACATTCGCAGCAGCTTCTGCCATTTGAATTCCTGCAATACAAACTTGTCCCAATGACGTACAGTAAACATAAAAAGAAACAAAGAAAATCCACATTGTTGCTCCTCTACCATTAACATCATTTGTTGGAACAGCATTTTCATATAACCCAATTGGATAGTAAAAACAAAAGTAAGCTAAAGTACCGCACAAAATTTGCCATGGAATTTCAACAGTGATTTGAGCCAAAATAAAGGCAACCCAGCTAAATGTTTTTGAAGGACGTTCCCTAACTTCGTACAATTCTCTTTGAAAGACGAATCCCGGCATCATTTGTTCAACAAGAGAGTTAAAAATAACTAAAGACATAAACACAGCAAACATTTGATTTTGTAAACCTTGTTGAGATGAACCTGCTTTGAAAAACGAAAAACCGATAAACAAAGCAGAAAAAACTGTCAAAAAGATTTTTGGATAAATATAACTTGGACTTCTCCAATATTGCTCAAAGACTCTCCTTGTCACAAGAAGATATTGTAAAAATAATGAAGTTGCAAATGATTTATGATGTTCAGGAGAGTCATCAACTGGTAATTTAATCAATTCGTTTTCCATCTGGGCCAATTCTCTTTGAACTTCTTGTCTTTCGCTAGAACTCATCCAGACTTCATAATAATCTTGATTTGCTTTGGAACCAGGAGCAGCACCAATCACAGCTAACATCCATTCTGCAGGATTGGCATTTTTTGGACATTTTGGAGAACCATGTCTTTCAAAATAATTGATAAGAGATTGACAATTCTCTCCCAAATCCCCGAAATAAACAGTTCTACCACCTTTAGCTAAAAATAATAAACGATCAAATTCTTTCAAAAGAATAGCAGATGGTTGATGGATGGTACAAAGAATGGCTTGACCGTTATTGGCAAGTTTCCTCATCAACTGACAGATTGACCAAGCAGTTTCGGAATCTAAACCAGAAGTTGGTTCATCTAAAAACAACAATAATTGTGGTTTTGCAGCCAATTCAACACCAATTGTCAATCTTTTTCTTTGTTCAACATTAAGACCTTCACCTGCCACACCAACAACTGCATCTGCATATTTTTCCATTTCAAGAATCTTGATAACATCATCAACATATTCAATTTTTTCTTCTTTGGAAACAGAAGCAGGCTGTCTTAAAAAAGCTGAAAACAATAATGCTTCTCTAACAGTGCTTGTTCTTAAATGCAAATCTTGTTGTTGGACATAACCAGTTGATCTTTGAAATGAAGAATCTCTGAGATGACCGTTGACAAACATATTACCAGTAACAACACCCATTGTAACACGATTGGCTAATACATCGAGAAGCGTAGTTTTACCAGCACCAGAAGCCCCCATCAAAGCAGTCAAAGTACCAGGTTTAACCCAACCATCTACATGACTTAGAATTCTTCGAGTTTCATCTTTAATTTGGATATCATAACAAACATCTCTCCAATGGAAAATGTCTTTGCCGGATACCATTTTTCTGGCCACATCTGAGTTATCACTTTCATTCTGTCCAACTTGGATCTTTTCATTACCGCTTTCAATATCAATTTTTTGTTTTCTTACTTTTTTCAAGGTTGATCTTTGAAAGAGCAAGATTTCACCCTTTTGTTTTGCACCCTCATTATATTCACAAAGAACTAAATAGATCAAAAGGAAAAAAACTGCAAAAGCTAATACAATACCCCAATTTCTCCATCTATGATCATTATAATATTCAAAAGAGATATTGATAAAACGATCACCATTAACATAGCTTTCACCTAAAACACTGCCGACGGTGGAGCAAACTCTATTATCAGGATCAATATCATTAGCAGAATATCCAGGACCAGTAGGTATAAATGAGTCGCAAGGAAATTCTCTACCATGAAATTCATTTGCCATTAAAGATTCAAAAGTATAAGCAAGAGGATTAATATAATTAATCCATCTAGACCATCCAAGCATATCTCTTGTTGGGATAGTAAAACCAACAAAAATAGTCATGGCTAAAAGAATAACAGAAGCAGGAGTCATGGCTTCTGTAAGAGATTTAGTTGCAGAACCAATACATCTAAAGACATGAGACATGGCAAAAGTGGCAGTAATAACATTCAATAGGTAAAAAAAGAAGTGACCAGCGGATCTACGAAAATTGACCATGAAATAATAAACCAAATTAAAAGCAATTGCAGTGATAATTTTGGAAGGGATTTCAGTTAAAATAGAAGAAAAAGAGGCAGCAGATGGATGATAGAGAGCATACATTTTATGTTTTTCAGTAACCGGTCTAGCTTCATAAAGGGACATGATTTCTAACATAGAAGAGAAGGAGTTGAATAAAACAGCAAAGAAAAGAGCGGCACCACGCTGATAGAAGGATGAAGAGGTTTGATCGAGATTATAAAACATAGAACCAAGAATAAAGGACATTCCTGTGTTACCAAGGATACTTACTAAAGTGATGGATAAGTCATTTTTAATTCTTTTAAAATCTCTTTGGACAAGATATTTAATTTGCTGACCATAACTTACTCTGTAGGGAGAACTAGCTCTTTGATTTTTTGATTGAGCTGCTACATGAGACTCTCTAATTTCTTCAACAACATTATCAGTGATACAATGATTGACATATTCATCGATATCAGTTCTTAGTTGGGAGTACTCGGAGGAATTTTTCCAATAGGATTCAAATTCTTCGGCAGTTCTTGGGACTTTATTTTCATAACCTTCTCTTGGAATTCTTTGAGATGGATTGGTTAGGGAAGTCAAGTAATCAGCGGTGGTTTGTCTTGGAGGACAATGATAACCCATTGTAAAAAAAAAGTTTTTAGCATTTTCAGTTGAGCCGTAATAGATTTGACGGCCTTCATATAGTAAGACAACTTTATCAAACAAGTCATAAGCATCTTGAGAACATTGATAGATGGCTATAAAAGAGGTAGAGTCGAGAACGTCAGCAGAAGTTCTCAAGGCTCTAATGAATTCTAGAGCAGTTGCAGCGTCTAAACCTCTAGTTGCGTTATCCCACAATTGAAGAGGAGCACCACAAAGAGAGACTTCAGCAATGGAGACTCTTTTCCTTTCACCACCGGAGACACCGCGAATTATTTCGTTACCAACTTTAGTATTTCTTGTATGAGACAAGCCATAGGTTGCCATATAAACTTCGGTTAAATGGTTAGCATAAGTTTCTCTATCAACACCAGGGGCTCTATTTTCAGGAGTTCTGAATTTGGCAGCAAAAGATAGAACATCATAAACGGTGAGTTGAGGAAAATGGACTTCTTGTTCAGCGTTATAAACAACTTCACCACGATAGTTTTTACTAATTTGATGAGGAGTTAAACCGTCATAACAAATTAAAGAGTCCTTTGATACATGGAAACCATGGGTTTGAACACCAATAGTTTTCAAAAAAGTCGAGCAACCAGAACCAGGTCTGCCCAAAACAACAACAACTTCACCAGGTTTGACTAGACCATCCATTGGCTTCAAGATGTCAAAATATTTGCTTTCATCTGTTTTTCTAAACAAGCTGACAAAATTTGAAGCTAATTTTATTGGGAAATTGTAGAAAGTTTTAAGGTAGTCAGCGTCAGCAGCGATACCATAAGATCTCAAATCCTTCCAGGCAAGGCCTAAAGAGAAATGTTTGTAATGATCAGGATCAGCATCAATAAGTTTTCTCAAGTTTTTAATCCAGGCTTTTGAACTAAATTCATCGCTATTTGGATCTAATTTGGGATCAATATCGTTTTGAAAAGTGTTTTGAGCAGGACCAGGAACAGTAGAAACTCTGGATAAAGTTCTGATGATGTTGAGGAACGATTTGCTGGTGCTTTTTTTGTTATTGTTGGTATTGTTGGTATTTTTGATATTAGTATCGGAATTTAGTGAGTTGTTAGTGAACTGTCTTGCCAAAGATTGAACATTTTGATCAGCATTTGAGTCAAAGCCGCTATATTCACGAATAGAATTATCATCGTAATCGGAATCGTGTTTCAAATTCTTTTGAGGAGATTTCTCATAAGATGAGGATGTACCTTCACTCATTTCGATGGAGAGGCTGACAATTTCAGATGATTGGATAACGGCAAAGAAGGGTTGTTGAAAAGATGTATTATATGTATGTCTAATAGAGTTTAAAGATAGAGTTTTCTGGTGGAAATTAAGGGTATATGATAGAGTATTCTGTAAGGTGAATGAAAGACTTGGGAATAGGAAGTGAAAAACCCAGATAACAAAGAAATAATATAAAATAAAATTAGATAAAATTAAATCGAGTGAAATGAAATGAAATGGGTTAGATATATATCAAAAAAAGAGCGAAAATAAAAAGTGGATGAGATAAAATACGATAAAAACCAACGCCTATATATAGCAAACAGCAAAGGAGCGAAATTTCCTAACGAAGCAAAACATTTCCGGCAGCAGAAACACGACCGCCAACAGAAAAACGTAAGCGCTGAAATTCTTCCACACAATTTGACATCAGAATTACAAATCATCCGCTTACAGAGGACCCTTGCCGGCTCGCGCTCCTGCTGCCGAGCCCCTTTGCACAGGAGCACGTGAGCATCGGCTTTTTTGCTTGTCCGAGCACGCGTAGCGGAACAGCGTTATTCCGCCGTGTTCCGCTGTGTCCCGTTGCGTGTAGACGCGTGTGCAGCGGTGTCTAGAGAGTATGCGCATATTTGAGCGTTTTTCTATTGTGTTGTTGGTGATCCAGCCGCATGGACGCGGTGCTGTGTATTACTTTTTTCGGTTCCATCTTTTGATCAAGCCGCCAAAGACGCTCTTCTTGGAGCCTGTCTTCGGTAGTGCTTTTGGTGGTGCCGTCGCTCCAGCCGCCAGAGAAGCCGTTTGTGCTGCGGGCCGCGCTGGCTCCGCCCGGCTGGGTCTCCTGGAAGCGTCGCCTTCCTTCTCCAGCTCGCTGGCAACTTTGTTTGTGTCACATCTCGCCAATATCTCCTGGTACGACATCCTTCTGCTTCTACCACTGGAGGCCAGATCTGTTCCCAACAACATGTTCGTTGCGCTGACTGCTTTCTTTGTATTGCTATTGTGGTTGAGCTCATCCAAAAACTGGATGTGAGAGGTCATTCCGGCCACGGAAGTGCTGCCACTGTTTCCTGCTTTGGGTTTCCCATTCAACTGCAACGTAGTGTTTGCTGGTGCTGCCCTCTTGGGCTTCAACTCCTTTGGCAAGTATGGCTTTTCATCAACATTGTCATCGGATTCACTGTCACTTGAATCCGTGTATTCGCTACTCATCTTGTAGTCCTTCAATTCTTTTCCAACTTTTTTATGTTCTTTACTTTTCATATTAGAATAATCATATCTTGAGTTTTTGATATAATTTATGCTCTCCTTACGGGATTTATCACTCACTTCAGTTAGCAACTTTTCAAAAAAATCCTGACAAACTATTTTATCTTTATTATCATTATCATTATTATCATTATTATCATTATTATTATCATTATCATTATTATCATTATTATCATTATTATTATCATATTCTTTTTCTTTCTTTATTTTTTTTATTTTCTTTTCTTCACTCAGCTCATCACTATCATAATCTTCATCGTATTCTTCGTCGTAATCGTAATCATCATCATCATCATCATCTATGCCATCCCAATCATTATCCCATTTCCTATTGATATTACGTTTGTTTCCTCCTCCGTTTTCGTTATAATAAACGTTTGGAACAACCAATACTGGCATCTTGCATGTTTTGACCAAAAACTCGGATAGTCTAATTCTTTTGTTTTTGATTCCCTTTTCAAATTTAGTCACTCCATCAATCTGTGATAATGAGGTTATCGTTCGATTTAATACATCTGATCCACTGTTATCTCCTGATAATTCTCTTTTTATATCATAGTAAAGTAATGAAGCAGAAGTTCGAATTTTAGATAAATCTCCTTCTTTACCATTAATGCTTTTGCCTTTATTCCTCTCTTCGCTTGAATTAACCTCTGATGACATGGTTGTAACCTTTGATAAATTTTCCAATTCTTCAACTCCAACAGTTAACTTAAGATCCTCTCTTTTAGATCCAATGACAATCGTATTGGGACTATATACTTCAATCACATTTCGGAAAATATATTTCAAATCCAACTTCTTATGCAACAAATTCTTGTACATTGATGTTAATTTTGATTCTTTTTTATTTGTTTCACTGTCCTTTTTATACAATAAAAAATCTTCAATATTGGCAGAATTTTTACGGAATCCATTAAGATTGTTCATATTATTTGCACTTAGATTTTTTTGCTTCAAATAATTATTTTCAATTTCTTTTTGCTTGATTTCCTCATATTTCTTATTAATTGGTTCATCACAACAAACTTCAATAGTGATTTCAATTTTTAGTCGTTTCTCATTACATAATTTGATGACATAGTCCATCAACTTGGAAAGCTTTTTATTAATATATTCAATTAATTTTTCATTTCTTTCGTTGATGTCTTTGATTTCAACTGAGTGCTCATTATTATTGCTTTTATTGCTATTATTGCTATTATATTTATCTCCAGTAATGCTATCACTATTGTCACCATTATATTTACCAAGGCTATTACTAAGGCTATTACTAAGGCTATTACTATTAGTATTACCATTAGTGCTATTGTTGTTGCCATTGTAGTAAAAATTCAAACTCTTATAGCTTGACGACTTGAAACCTTTATCTTGTTTTTCTAGGGGAACAATTTTATAAGGCACTCTACTTTTGTTGTTTGTATTTGCTAGTGATAAACTATAAATCGATGGAGCCGGTTTCGATTGAAGACTTGAAAATGAAGATCTCGAATTAACTCTAGATAGTGACGATTCCAAATCATCTAGCATTGAAGAAGTTTTGTAAGACTTTTTTTTAGTATTTTTTTTAATTTTTAATAAACTGTTAGACTTTAGCCAGCTTTCTATCAGTTCAAAATTTGAAGGAATGGTTGTTATAAGAATCAATTGATCGCCATTATGAATCAAGTTGTCCAAAGTGTAATCAATTGAGGACCAGGTATGTTTTCTGCCACTTAAATAAAGCAAAATTACTTGAGAGGAAGACTGAAATTCTTCTTCCAAATCTTCTTTGATTAGTGGCGGTAGGCTGTTAATATTTAAATTGGCAAAATTTTCTTGTTCTTGTTTAAAAGACGTGTAGTGATCTTTGGGTTTATGGATTGTATTTTTCAATAAAAATTGATCGAAATCCGGATGTCGTTTTTTTAAAATAAAGGATTTGTAGCCAACAGTTGGCCTTGATGGGTATTGTTTATTGAATAAATTTGTTATGTTTGTACCATCTTCGCTATACTTTGGAGCGTCATCCACAGTATAGCTACGATTATTCATGCTAAGAATGTTATCATCATTAGCGTTATCAATATTATTATTGCTATTGTTATTCAGATTAAACTCGGAAACAAGATTTCCTAGAAACTGTTCAGTGTTTATATCAGTTGATTTTTTCAAAAAAAACTGATTGTCTAATTTTAAAATTTCTTCGTCAGTCATTTCAGTTAGTTTTCTTCTTTTTCTTTCCTCAGTTAAGGAATTGTTTATGTTGTTGAAGGCATCAATGTCAATTGCAGAAGATTGATGCTGTTGTTGATAAAAGAAATTAGAATTGTCACTTGTGAATAGGATATTAAGCTGGGTATTTTTTAAAGTTTGAGAGTCTTGATCTTCAGAAGAGAATTTTTTTGAGACTGAAGAAAAGGAATTCGGGTTTGAAAAGGAATTCTTTTTAGAATTGGATGATTTTGGGTTATTTTGAATGGAATTAAGAGATTTTGAATTTAGAAATAAATCAGGATGAATTGTATTTATTCGTGTGTTTGAATCAGTTAAAGCTTGGTCGTTTAATGAATCATCTGAAGAAGTTAAAAGGTTTGAATTTGATAATTTCAAGCTTGAATTTTCGCTCAGAGAGGAAGATTTTAAAAAGGATTTTTTTAGAATACTTTTATTTTTTGGAGGAGGTAGTTTCTTTCTTTTTCTTTCTTTAATTTTTTCTTGTTGTAGTTTGTATTCGTTTGATTTTTTTATATGATTCAATTTAATATCCTGAGAATTGACTACATTGAAGCTATCGAATTTAAATAAAGAAGGATCAAGATTTGAGGAAGCCAAAGAGGACCTGATAGGAGCATAGCCAAAATTTAAATCTAGCTTTTTTTTTTTAATTTTTGCCAGAAGATCAGTGGTTGACGAAGAATTGCCGTCTATGTTGTTGTAAATAAAAGATGGAACAAAGCGAGGCTTTTCAGGGTCTATTATGTCAATGAAAAGACTGTTAAAGGAGACCCTTTTTTCAAAGTGAAATGAAGAGAGATCGTGGGGAGAATGATTTGAGGATATTGACATTTGAGAAAGGGAGAAAGATATATGGATACAGAAAGCAAAAAAAATATAGTATATGGCGAAAAGCACAAAACGAGAAAGAGATGGGAAATATAGTATAGTATTGGTGGTAGAAGTATTATGGACAACGAGAAAAGATAAAAACAAAGAACAAGCCCAAAGCAGATAAACCAGAAGAAGCAGCCAGATGAAACTGGAGCAAGAGAAAGAGGGACTTTTCGGGCAGTATTTATACCACGCTGATCTAGAACTGCAGACGGAAAGCAACGCACACATGCAGCAATACCAAGCAACTGAGCTTCTCAGCTGCTGCAGCTGCAACAAAGGGCTTAAGCCTTGGCGCTGCTGTTTCTGCTGTGTCTGTGGTTTCTGTGGTTTCTGCGGTTTCTGCTGCTTGTGCTGCTTTTCCGGTGCTAGTGCCAGCTGTTGCTGCCCTTGGCGCTACGTCGCGCCACCCACACCTTTTCTGCCTCCACAATCCACCACCACTGCGAGAGCGGCACCCGCAATCAGCCATCATCAGACGGGCCTGCCAGAGCCCGGCTCCCCCGCGCGCGCTGCCTCTACAACGCAGGGTTCAGCATTTCAACGTGCTTTACCGCTCTCTCCAGCTCCACGCGCCCCGCATGTACCTGCGTTTCTTGGCGTTCTTGGCTTGCAATTTACTTCATTTATTTACTGTTATCGAGAAAGAACTTCACAATCAAATCAGCAATCAATAAATTGTCATTTTTCAACAGCTCGGTTGATTCAAGCGCTTGCTTGATTACGTCCCCATCAATTTCCTTTTTTTCCAACTTCCCATACAAGCTCTTAAGGATAAACCCTTTGGAAAACTCGGGATGTCCCTGAAAGGTCAACACTTTTTTCTTTTTGCTTACAAACCCCTGATTGGAACATATTTCTGATGTTCCAATGATTGTAAAATCACTCGCTTCTATGTTCTTACTGCTTTCACCATTTAACTCTTTAAACACAACGTCTTGGTGTGATTCATTAATCACCAATTCCTGCCGGCTACCCAATTCACCAATTACCTCCTGAAATTCCTTCCCAAGCTGAACTACAGTAGCTCCTATCTCCCAACCCTTCAAATTTCTTCCAATTTTATACCCAAGAATCCTTCCAATAATCTGATGTCCAAAACAAATCCCGACAATTGGCAATTTAATATGGTCTTTTTCCAATACCTTTCTCAAAAACTCGTTCAATCTTAAAATCCATTCTTCATCTGCAAAGCTATCACTTCTTGATCCTGTCAAATAAATTCCCAAACAGTTGTTTTCCAAATTTTTTACTTGTTCAGGATCATCCAAGTCTGGCAACTCAATTTTGCCGATAACATCAAATCTTTTGAAATAAATCGCTTTCTGATCATAAAACTGTGATGTTTTCATCAACTCGATTCCCTGATCACCAAAATCCCCAAACTCAGCGTAAATATCCTGGCTTATGGGTGTGTCCAAAACAAAAACACTGATGTATTTTTTTTTTGAATCAATAGTCATGGTCTGCCTTTCTTGGTGCTTTTGCTCTCAATCCTTATCTCTATCTTTCTCTATCTTTCTCTATCTATCTATCTCCATCTTTATCTTTTCTGATTGGAAACCCAAAACGTGACTTTCCCGTGCACAGGACTCGCCCTCCTTTCGGCTCTTTTGTGTTTTTGCGCTTCCACACCGCTGGCTCAATCCGGTTGGCACTTTCCCGGCTCGCCCATCTCACTCCAACAACCTGCTTTATCAGTTTCATTATTTTCTTGATCTTCTCTTTAATATCTTTATATTCGTTATATTATTTATATCCTTTGGATCCAGTACATTGACTTAATACCAGTTTTTCTGTTGAATTTTTTAATTGCATTTTCTGAAATGGCTATTGCTCTTTGGTTTGTTCCCAAAAAAAGCTCTCAGTTGTATGATGTTCTCTCAAATTTGATTATCAGTTTACAACCTTTATTTGATGATTTTCCTCCAATTTTTGAGCCTCATATCACTATAACCTCAAATTTATTTATCTCCTCAAATTCTGATATAAACAAAATCTTAAACGCTTCTTTAATTGCCTTGTCCTCTTTAAATATATCCTCTAATATCTTGCTCAATGATTCAAATCAAAACAATACTATTGATTCTAATAACTCAACAATTAATGATCAAATCTCTTTAAATAATTCAGACAATTTAAATAGCTTGATTCAATTTGATAAATTCGCTGTTGGAAGAAACTATTTTAATAAAATTCATTTTCAAATTTTTAAAAATCCAAACTTGATCAGCTTTGCTAGAATTATTAGAGAATTATTTGTTGAATTACCTAAACTAAAAATTTTAAATAACCCAAACAATTATTCAATTCAATTCAATAACAACAATAATAATAATATTAGCAATATTAAAAATAACGATAATAATAATTATAATAATACCAATAATAATAATACCAATATCAATAATAATAATAATAATAATAATACCAATAATAGTACCAATAATAGTACCAATAATAATATCAATAATAACCAAGAAAACGCCACTATAAACGAAAAAAATACTATTGATCTTAAAAGAAATTCTTCAATCTCAAAAGCTCTGTCTCTATCAAGAAATTCCTCTCTAAAATTACCTTCCCATTCAAGGAATTCCTCCAGATCAAGATCAAAATCAATCAATAACCATTCTTCTCATTTCTCAATTTCCTCATCTTCCTCAAATAAATACAATAGCTCAACTCTCGACTATGGTTATGATTTAGATATAATTATCCCGCCAAACGCAAAACCACCATCCGTTATTTTAAACGAAAATGATCTAAGTCTAAAAGCAAAAAAAATCGCTGAAGATTGGTCAACAAACCAATTTAATCCTCACTTGTCTCTTGTTTATTCAAATATTTACAAATTAAATTCCTCTTTAATTAGAACCATCAAAATCAGAATAGAAGATTCTTTAGATATTTATAATTTAAATGAAAATAATTTAATCAATTACCCAAACTTAGGCTGGAATTATGGAACTTTGAAAATAGTAAATTGTGAAGGAAATGTTCAAGATTGGCAAGTTTTGGGCTCAATTGACTTTCATAAATAACTTGCTTACAATTAATATAAACACAAAAAACACTAAAACGGAAATTTCTGTAGTTTTTTGTTTTCATTATCCAAGTTTATTCAAGTTTAAACACAAAAATCGTCTTTGTGTTGGTTTGTTGTTTTTTTTATCTTTGCAATATTCTATCAGTTGGTCCTTCAATATAAATCCAATTTCTTCGGTCAATTTCTTTTTCTCATTTTTAGTTTCTTCTTGTGAGAAACAATTAATATCAATTTTTTTTTTTTTTAATTTTTCGTTTTCTGCTTTTTATTTTATTTTCTTTTATTTATTTGGATTGTTTGTTTGTTTAAAAGAAATAATAACATGGTTGATTGTTACCAAAAAATGGATACTCTACATGATAATATGGTAAATAAACACATATTTTATTAAATTATTATAATTCAGCTAAGATAACTAGGATTCTAACTTCCATTTATATTTTATTCTAGTATTTAACTCCTGTTCCTAATAAACTATTTAGACCGGATTTTTCATTTTACATGGCTGCTCCTCCAGATTCTGCTTATGTTTCTCCTTTGCTTCACAACCAGTATACAGCAAAAAGTCCAAACAAAAGTTTATCTCCTTCTTTAGCTCATCAAAACTTTTCTCCCAAAAATTTTCTTTTGCCTCCTCAATCTTTCCCTCAAAATTATGAAGAATTTATTGCCACAGGTTCAAAGCCAAGTTCAATTGTTCATAACGACTTTATTAACTTAAATAAAGTGGATAATTATGGTACAAATAGAAATAAAAGAAATAATAGAAATAGTAGAAATAGTAGAAATACTAATGACAATAAAAAGAAATTTTTTCATTATGAAACTGAAATGAATACATTTCCCGAATCTTTTAAACCAAGGCAAGCTTCAAATATGCCTCATAAAGAAAAAGTATCTAAATGGATTCTTGATGTTCCAATTTTCCCCCTAGGCGACACAATTTGGTCTAACGATTGCTATCCTGCATTAATTGATGATTCCTCATTTTCAATTTCTGATGATAACAATTTTGTAGATGATTTTCCTTTTAATCCAAGTGCAGATGATATGCTGGAATTGCAAGCAAGAAGAATAACTTATTATACCAATAAATTATATCTTATGGATCCCCATGAAGAAATCATTAATGGAAATGAATTGTTAGCTTTCATTAAATCTCAAAATCATAAAAATACTAATGATAAGATTGAAGTTGAGTCTGAAGTCGAATGTGGCCATATTAAGACAAATTCCCCTATTGCTACTGCTTTTACTAGTCCTCAATAATCGACATCTTCTATAACATTTTTCATCAACTATTATTTTCTTATTTTCTTATTTTCTTAATTTTTTTTTTATTTTCTTTTTTTATTTTCTTTTCTTATTTTCTTATTATCTTATTTTCTTATTTTCCTGTTTTCTTATTTTCTTATTTTCTTATTTTCTTATTTTTTTATTGTTTAATTATCTGCTATAATTTATTTTAGCT
>JAKTTS010000246.1:4009-22568 GCA_030560485.1 Ascoidea tarda (nom. inval.) | reverse complement strand
ATTTTTATTTTTATTTTTATTTTTATTTTTATTTTTATTTTTATTTTTATTTTCAGTTATTGTTTCTATTTCAGTTTTCGTTTCATTTCCATTTTCTTTTTGAGATTCTTTGTTTTTTAGCTTCTCTTCGTTATCATTTTTATCTTTGATTGTTAACTTTTCCAAGTCAATAACTCCATCTTCTCTATGAATGAAGTTTGCCAATCTATCCATTAGAGAAATTGAAATCTTTTTAAGAGAGACCTGAGGAATTAAATTTAGCGTTGCCTTTAATAGTATATCCAAGGTGAATAAATGGAATTCGTCAGGGAAAACTTGTATAACAACATCGAGTAAGTATTCTTGAGCGATCAAGTCTCTGCATTGGATAATTTGTTCAAGAATTCTTGGTAAAATGACATTTTTATAATAAAATTTATCAATTCCATCTAATTGAGATAGTCTGACTAAATTTGAACCAACTAAAATTTGTAATTCTTGTCTTTCTTTCGTTCTTTTTTGTCTTTCTCTTGAATGACCCTGGTGTTGGAGTCTTACCCATAGTTTATTCATTTCAATGAAATTTGTAATGATGAATTCTGTTGAATCTTCAAGCGAGGTATTTTCTGAAACTTTGGATTTGTCAGGCAATAGGTCCTTTGTCTTTTGAGATAAGTAGTATCGTAAAAACAAACCCCTAATGGGATGCTGAACACCACGACACATTTCAATCATATCTTTCATGATTTCCTTGATGGGGGCATTAGGTATGGACATGTAGACAGTTCCAACTGTAATCATGAGATATAGTCTTGGAACTATATTGCCAGCATACTGAACCAATTCGTAGAGATCCGATAGATGGTTGTTTGGATGGTTTTCTTTCAAGTAGTTGGATAGGTATTCTAGTGCATCGTAGATGACGATGTACAATTCATAGTAGTGCTTGGGGGTAAGAGCAGAGGTTCTTAATTCCGACAAGAAGGTAGAGGCATGTTTCAATGCATCCATCAATTTTCCCTTGGAGTCCAAGCACTTCTTCATGAGAAGGGTCTGCTGCTTTATGATGGTTAGCGAGTCGTTCAACATTATACGCTGTTCTTCAGGGGTAGCAGTTCTGGCAGAAGACATGGTGGAGTGTCGATGCTGGGTCCTCTGTGAAGTGTTGCTGAGGAGTACAAGGTCTGTGCTTTGGCTCTGCGCAGCTGTTCTTCTTCCTGGGCTTAATTGTAGTGGTGGTGTTGCAGAAGCTGGTGATGGAGAGGCTTTTGATGGCAAAAATAACAGCTTCAGCTCAACAAACGCTGTTGGTCACCGGCAGCCGGAGTTACCCGGCATAAAACCGTGTTCGGGAAACGCTTCGAAAGAACGAGAACTGTGTTCGAGAATAGAGCAAGGAGGAGAAATGTGTATAAAGAATTAATTATATAGACTCTAAAATGTTATGTTTTACAGTAGCGTAGGGCTGGTGGTGGGGGTGGGAACAGCAATTGCAACTGCAGGCCTATTCAGTCTCGTAGCTCTCCCAGTTAGCAATGATGGATCTGATCTTCTCCGAGCGAGTTAGCTCGTAGACTTCTTCAAAGTACTTTTTGGTTATTTCAAATGGTTTGGCAGTTAAGTTGGGGATATACTTGCCAATCAAGTTAGTTGGTTTGATAGCTGACTTAGGCACTTTCTTCTCAAGGAACCTTTGGAAGGGCTTGACACCACTTCTGAGATACGACGAGTGGAATGGAACTGAAATACCCTTCAATGGAATACATGCAAATCCTCTTTCAAGCGAAATTGGTTGGGGCTTTTCCAATGTCTTTTTGGACACCTCTTCAACAATCTCACTCAAGTGTTTAGCAACTTCTTCCAATGACATTATTTCTTGCAACTTTTCAATATCAATTTTTTGCAATTTGAAAACATTAAGAACATTGGTTAACGCATCCAATCCTCTCAAATCACCAGCAGCAACGTACTGTTGGTTCTCCACATTGTAATTGACAATTTCCAATAGCCACTGTGTTTGTTTTGCAATGTGTTCAACGACAAATCTTAAAGCAGCGTCTGTAAATGTCGTTGAGACTCTTGATGGGTTCACAGCAATCATACCATAGTTGGATCTTCCCTTCTCATCTCTTGGAACTGCAACTTGCATTGTCATACCTCTGTAAAATACAACCTCAACAAGGGACTCAATTGGCATAACATCTCCCAAAGAAGCCAAAGCAGAATATTCACCTAATGAATGACCAGCAAACATACAGTCTTGAGGAACCAATCCTTTGCTTTTAAGATCTTCAAACGATGCCTTTTCCATCAATGTCAATGCAGGTTGTGTGAATTGTGTGGCTGATAGCAACCCAGTTGGTGATCTAAAAGTAAATGAATTTGTTTCTTTAACAATATCCTTGAAAATCTTCTCGGATTTAAGGTTTCCATCTTCATCAATGGTTTCAAACATCATGCTCATATAGTTTTGTCTGATCTTTCTACCTTCAGCTCCACCAAAGTAGATTGTCATTTCATTTGGATTATTCTTCACAATATCTAAAATAGAGAAACCATAACTGTTAAGGAAATGTTTATCGGCCCTATCCCAAACCTCTTTAGCAACTTTAGATTTATTGTAAAGATCCATACCCATATTTTGTTCTTGAGAACCTTGTCCAGTGAAAACATATGCTGATGATGGTTGTTCAATTTCGGCTTCACCAGTGAGAACAACTGATCCAGTATCAACATTCTTGGTCTCCACTTTGATAATCTTACGACCATTGATCATGCCAATCATATCAAGACTGGTTTCTAAATTAGAATTTGGCAAGATCATACCAACAAATTTGCAACTGTAAGCACGAACAGTTGGTGCAGCATTATCTGCAGCCCAGGTTTCAACTAAAGCACGAACAATAGCAGAAGTATACATTCCATATGTAATGGTTACTGGTAACCCAGCATACTCAGAGAAAACCCTTGAAACATGAATAGGATTGTAATCACCAGAAACTGCTGCATAACCTTCATTAGTATCCGGTGTCTTTTCAATAAGCTCAATACCAGATGAAAGTGGAATAGAATTATCAAATAAAACTGGTTGCTCAATGGTATTACCATTTCTGGTAAGATAATCCATAACTGGGTTACCATATGATTCGGCAGCTTCATATTCAATGACACCAATTTCTTTAATCTCTTTGGTTGGTAATTCCAATAAAATTTGACCTGTAGTTTGAACGGATGAAAAAACATTTTTGCTTTTGTAAGTAACTTCAGTGTTGCAACGGAAAGTCAATGTTTGATCAAGCAAATCTATATTTGGATCTTCCAAATGAACCCACTCTTTAGATATTAAAACAGCAACATCTTTCAATGATGAAAAGTGAATTTGCATTGGGGTTTCTTCAATTTTTTCAAACGTATTTTCATAATCATCATATTCTCCACGATAGAAGAATTCGGAGGTAACCTCCATAACTTCTTCACCATCTCTAAGGATGATACCAACAACACGAACCTGTTTTCCACTTGGCTTATTAGTAACGGCCTTAATTTCAGCATATGTGGTAACTGTGTCTCCCAGCTTTAATGGAGAAGCACCTGGAATCATTTTGAATCCATTCGAAAGATGGACTATTCTTAATAAGTCACCATCAATAACTTTAGGGAAAATAGCCTTCATAATTGCTTTCCATCCAACAACAATAGCAAAATCCATTGGTGCTAAGGTTTCTTTACCAGATCTTTCAACATAAGATTCGCAGTTATTACCAATAGCATGGGTGAATTCAGCAATAGCCTTTGTGGTTATTGTAACTTCATCGCCTGTGATTAAAGATTGCACATCAATTTCGGTTTGAGGTTCTTCAATACCAAACCACAATTTCCAGTAAAATTGTTTAATTCTGTCATTTCTACCTACCATGTTTTCTTTGATTAATGCAAAACCATCACTTCTATCAAATGTATACAACAATTCTAAGGGTAATGGTTGTTTATCAAAATTACGGTGCTCAATCAATTTCAAAGCAATAGTTTCTAAATCAGATTTTAATTCTATTTCAACAACGGGTCTTAATTTTTCTTGCAATTTTTCATAGAAGGTTAATACAGATTGTTCAGGAGTACTAATATTAGTAATTCTAACAGAAACATTTTTAGCGGGTGCCAACACTTTATGAGTTGGGTTAGCAACAAAATTGCTATTTTGAACAATTCTATCACTGGAAATAAAGGCATGCAACCAAGAAAGTTCAGATCCGGCTAACAAGTCTAACCATTCTTTCTTTTTTGGCAAGTGCTTTGAACCAATAGTATATGTGACAGTATCATCATCAATAGTGGTTGTAACATGTTTCACTTCTTTTGGAGCTTTTTGGAAAGAAACGCTTCCGAAATATTCAACAACAGGGATATTTTCATCATCCCCATCATAGTAATCTTCAAGTAATCTTTCAATATGACCATTATGGATACCATCTAAGATATCTTTGACTGGTTCATCAACCACATTGGAGTATTGGGCTGCAACTGGACCATGCAAAATACAAGTTCTTTGGACATCTTGGTCAACAACTGATTCGAGATCTTCAGATTGCCATAAAGAATCTTTCTTGAAGAAAAATTCAAATCTTTCATCTAAAACAGGAACAAATGGAACTGGTTTTTGAGCTGGATTTTGACATTCTAATAAGAAGTAATCACAGTCTTCTTGATTGACCAATTGATCTTCAATATCGGGATAAGCATGAATAAGATTTTGGTAAACTTCATCTGGGTTATCCAATTCTTCAAAAGTTTGTAAAACAGAGAATGACTTGGATTTAATAAATCTTTCTTCAATTCTTCTAATTAATCTTCCTGTGAAATTTCTTAAAGAAACATCAATCCAACGATTGGAAGATCTAACAAACATCAATTCAATTAATCTTAAGATCAATTCACCATAAGTCATATCTTCAATATCACAAGAACCAAAAACATTCTTACCAAACCATGGTTTTTGGAAATCTGAATTCAAACGTTTGATAATGTTGTCTTTGTTCTTATTCAAAGCGTCAAGAAGTTTATTTTTGGGTAATTTGAAGTACTTTTCGTCAAATTCCTTCCATAATAAAACACCTCTAGTGGCAATTTTATGAATTGGTTCACCCATTTCAGATCTGACGGTGACAATTCCACCAGTTGGTCTTTTATAAGTTTGTTCCCATGACTCATCAGAAACACCTGAACAGTTGGCAATAGCTTCTTTAGCCTTTGGGGAAGTTTTAGCTTCTTTTGCAATCATAACTCTTGAACCAAAAAGGAAACCATCAAAAGGCATTGGTGGATAGTTGAATTTAGTTGACCATTCACCAGTTAGGTATGGATAAGTTTCTTTATCGGAACCAAAACCTGAACCGGCTACAAGTATGATATTGGAGCATTTTCTGATTTTTGAGTACATTTGTAAGATTGGTTGGTGGAAATCTTCAAATGAGTGGTGACCACCAGCTCTACCACCAGTCCATTGTAGAACAATTGGGAAATCAGGATGAGTTTTTGCAATAGTTATACATTGAGCGATAGATTCAATGGAACCAGGTTTAAGACCTAGATGAGTTAGACCAAGAGTTTCAATATATTCAGTGGCCACATCCAAGGATGGAACACCAGCACCAATTGATAGGGATTGAATTGGTAGGCCCTTTTCTCTTAGTTCTTTAATCATTGGAATACCCCATTGTAACATTCTTGGATTAACATAGATTAAGTTAATACCAATACCATAACCGGGGGTAATCTTTTGAGTAACGGTTTCTAAAGCCTTTGTCATCATTGGAGCAGTGAAATAACCACCACCAGCTATTTCAGCATGGTAGCCTGAGTTTAGGATGGTTGCAACAAAATCTGGACTGACGGTTGATGGGGTCATACCGGGGATCATTAGTGGGGCTCTACCTAATAATCTTGAGAATTTAGTGTCAACATAGGTTTGGCCTGAGACGGTTTTAATTAATTTTGGTTTAAATTCTGCAAACCAGTTAGAAGCCCAGTATACGGATTCCTGATTTGAGTCAAAAAGTTCTTGTTTGAAACCAAATTCGTCGTCAGAGTTTGGAATATCAAAAGCACCAGCAAGAATAATTCTGGAACCAGTACCTTCTTTATTACGGTGAGTCAAGACACCTAAACCGGACAACCCGCCAGGACCGAAATCAAGAATATGAGTTGATTTAAAATTTGTTGCCTTTTCCCAATTGACTTGGTATGTAATAATTGACATTACAACATGTTTAGCTAATGAGTCCGAAGAGAATTCCGCCAAGTTTTGACCTTTGTAGGAATCGAAAACAGGGATTTGTAGAGTGGATGGGATGAATTCTATTGAATTTGATTCTAAATCTTGGACAATTTTGTCTAAAGCAGGATCTAATAAGGGACTGTGGTATGGAGAGGTAATCGGTAAGAATCTGGATGAGAATTTTAGTTTTCTTTCGGAATAAGGGATTCTTGCTTGATCTAAACCAGCTGGAGCCTTTGCCTTTCTTAGAGCAAGATTTAAACCGCATAAAGCTTGTGGAGGACCACTTACGACTAGATTTCTTGCACCGTTAATAAGGGATATAACTAGTTTTTTCTCTTTTGGCAAGTGTGAGTTAGTTTTGTTGACAAAGTCCTGGACTTGTTCTAGAGATAGATCTCTGATTGATAACATTGGGGAAGGTTTTCCCTCACCATTTTCAATTGAGTCTGAAAAAACAGATGGGGGTAGAGAGGTATTTGGGTAAACTTGTAGACAACGAACACCTATGAAGAACAATAGAGAAATAGCCTTTATGGAGTTTTCATAAAAGGAATCCCAGGAGTCAGAAGCAGCAAGTGCAACAGCAGCAGCTAAACCTTGAGAGTGACCAGTTGCACCTTTAAGATGGCTTCTTAGCTGGCCAGGAGATAGATTTAGTATTTTGCAGGCCAAAGCGTAGTGGGCGATTTGGATAATACCGATGATTGGGGAGGAGACTGGGGTTAGTAGGAGATAGTCGCTGTCTGGAGTTTTCTCTCTTGAGGAGAGCCAAGTTTTGATGTCTAGACCCTGGGAAAAGACCTTTTCTGAGCCTTTTGTTTTCAATACCAAGTCTTTTAGGGTTTGATCCATTTTGTTGATGAAGTTTTTGATTAGAGGTTGGTATATGTTGTAGAGATCTCTTAGTTCTTCAAAGTAATTGTCGGTGTTACCTTGGCCACCAAAGACAGCATAAATGATTGCATTTGGGTTTGATAATAGGGCACTTTTTTTGGGAGGAGAGATTGAGGCAGAAGAGGAGTTGTCATTGATGCAGACAGACTTTGCAATGTAATAGTTTTTGATTAAATGTTTAACCTTATCTATTGAGGTTGGGAATTTTTCGTCAGTCAATAGAGAAGCGGCAAAAGAGTGTAGATCCAATTTGTTGTTTTGAAGGTATCGAGACTCAAATTCGTTTAGGGATAAATTGAGAACATCATCGAATGGGCCAGGAGACAAGGGATCAACAAAGGTAGCAGCGTAGCCTAGAAATTTAGCTAAGAGTTCACTGGGAGAGGAAGGTTCATCGGGAGAAGCAAAGCCTTCGGTTGGATCAGGCAAGTTTTTCAAGAATTGTTGTTTTAATTGGGAAGTAGCAAAATATATAGAAGTTGGAATTAACAAAGTGTGTTCAAGAGAGCCATGGGATATGGTTGTTGGTCTCATTGAGAGTTGATGATGAGAAGACATTTTTTTTAAAAATTTTTTTTTTAGGTTTTAAGGAAAAGTTTTTAAATTTTTTTGTTGATTTGTTCTAGATTAAACACTTTGAAATTGAAAATAGTGAGTTTTAGTATTGTGGGATCTAAGAATAAGAATAAGAAAGAGATATTGAATTGAATTGATATTTCTAGAATGGATCTTTTCTGGTTTACAGTCAGGAATTAAACTGGATAAAAATGGGAAAGTTAGTAGAAAGAAACACAGAATTTAAGGTAAAGGGCCTGAAGCAGAGATGGCAATTGAAGAAATGAGAGAAAGAAAGGAATTGAAGAAAATGGAGAGGAAAAGATGGATTAGAAAAAAGTCTAATTTCTGTTTGGTGAAACTTTAAATCTTTTTTGAAAATGTTGGAAATGTTGAGCTGCCTAAAACAAGATAGGAAAAAAAGAAAGGTAGTGTTTTTTGATGTGGATGAATTGGGATGAATGGAGGATTGGAAGATTGGAGATACATACCTTTATGACTATACGGTGTATATATAAGAGGGATAAAGAATAATGGTATTAGGAGTTAGAAGAGGTGTTGAAAAGAAAAGGAAACACGAGATGAGATGGAATATTGGCTATCGATTAAGAGGACGGAGAAGAAAACAAAGTGGAATTAAAAAGAAAAAGAACCAAGCAGAGCCAGGAGCAGAGCCAGGAGCAGAGATAAGAAGACAAAGATGAGGATGAGAACGAGGATGAGGATGAAGCTCAAAGGGAGAAAAAAGCAGCAGAGATAAAGGAGAATTGATATATATTTATAAAGCCATGGAGTCGCATCTCAACAGAACAGAGCATGGCCAACGGGCCAATCGCAGCGCGTCGCGGCGGGCGAAGAGCTGGGGGATTTTTCAGGGCTCGGGACGGTGTTTTGCTCGCGCGCAGTTGTTGGCCGATTGCAAATTGTTGAGATTTTGTTGGGCTCCGCGCAACCAGCCAATCAGAGCGCGCAACGCACGTGGCTACAGAGATGCGCCGGAAGTAGCGTCGGAAGCAGCGCGCATCCGTGGTGCGCGAGACCAGCGGAGCGGTGCTGTGCTAGATGGGAGTTTGTTGGCGTTTCTTTTGGGCGCACTTGAGCACGGCCTCGTATGAGAGCGCGAGCACAACAAGGAGCATCCCAACAAGCTGAGCGGGCCGCAAGCGGTGGTTGAACACCACCACGCTGAGCACCATCGACGCCATCTTCCTCGTGACAGTCACGGTGACGAGAACCAACGAGCTGAACTTCTCCAACACCACAAACACGAAGATCTGCCCCACCGAGTTTAGTACCGCGTAGCAGAGTAGCGACGACCGAACGCTTGTCAATAAGGACAAAGAGCCCAGGCCAGCTACTGTTGGGCTGAAGTAGCCGTAGCACTCTTGCAATTGGTTTGATAGCACGGTGCAGTAAATGAGAGAAAAAACAACGTTGAAGAAACTCGAAAAGATCATCAAATGTGTGCCACTCAACAAAACTCTTCTGGTCCTGACGTTTCTCATTCTCATGGCCATTGCACTCTTCTTTCGACCTTTCTTGTCCTGGGCTGCGCTGCTGCTATATCGTTTGAACAACTGGTCCTGGGTCGAGTTCATTAGCCCATCTAGCGCCAACGATAGCATTAGACATCCGTATCCCATCAATTGGCTGTATCCAGTGCTGTCTTCTTTAACATTGACATTGCCAATCTTCTTTTTGTTATTCAAGGAAAACAACACAACCCCGAAAGTAATCACAACCGATAACACATACTTGTACCTGGGAAATCGCTTATTGTATAGAATCAAATGGACAATCAACACCGGAATTAGTTTACACGACTTGGCTAGCAAAATCGATAAATAATCCAACCCAAACCTGACAGAGTACTGTGATATTGGAGAGCTTAAGCTTTGCAAAAACGATATGCCCAACACCAACTTGATTAACCGGTATTTGTCAAGCCTGACCAAGTACTTAATCTCGTGTGTAATTGTCTTGACTTGGAAATTCTTGTTTATCGAAAAATATAACAACGATACAATCAAACTAGAAGTTGACTGGACAAGATTTAATATTATAGGAAACTTTTTCAAAAATTTCAAATTGATCAACTGTTCCTGAAATATCCCACTGATCAAAAACGTAGAATATATTCCAACGATATTTATAATCAACAAAAGAATCCGAAAGTTATCCTTATTCCCAAACAAATTCCTGATATCTCTTCCAATATACCTTCGAAAGCTCTCGATATAATTCAACGACGTCTGTGTGTTACAAAGTAGCTGAAATGTGTTAGGCTGCTCTTGAAGTTTGACTTGAGACATTTTAAGTTGAGATGAGCTGAGTTGACTTGAGATGAGATGAGATAAAGCGAAATAAAATGGAATGGGTTAAAACCAAAAGTGCAATGCTAATGTAAATCGAGAATCGATCAAAATGTTAAAAAAACACAGTAAACACAAGAAACAACACAAAAAAGCAACAACTCCATCTAACTCATCTCCAACAACACCCACAACCACCTCTCGTACACCTGGTCAAATGCCCGTTGCCCTATATTTAGACACCCAGAGCCCTGTTTTGTCGTGTTTCGAGCCCTAACTCAATCCCTAAAAAGAGCCGCGTCGTCTCGCATCTCCCCGCAGATACCCACACGGCTGGCCTACACTTCGAGCCCTCGTCCACCCAGTTAGGGCTCCCGCAGCGCCACCGCGCTGGATTCCCGCGCCCGCAATGGTGGAACTCCATGGAACGTTCCATTTTATGCTTTTTTCTTCTTCCATCGAAATTTTTCATCTCAACCACTTTGTGAGGCCTGTCCTGTTTATGTGTAGTTTATCCATATATATTTGCCTCTTTTTCTTCCTTTCCCTCCATTACCTCAATTCTTTTTCTATATCTCTCTCTCTTTCTCTGTTTTATCTCTGTCTTCTTTTCTCTGTCCCATCTTCCCTCTCCCCTTCCTACTGCTATCTCTCTTCAATTGATATATTCTTTCTGTTTCATTTGTTCCATTTGTCTCATCTATTTTTATTTATATTTATTTACCACTATCTCCTGTCTTTGCACATCTATTCTCTCTATATCCCTAATTCAAAATGTCTGTTCCTAAAACTGAAAACTACGCTTTCCAAGCTGAAATCAATCAGCTTATGTCCCTTATCATCAACACTGTTTACTCAAACAAAGAAATCTTCTTGAGAGAATTGATCTCTAACGGTTCCGATGCTTTGGACAAAATTCGTTACAAAGGTCTAAGCGCCCCCCAAGAACTAGAATCTGAACCAGAACTCTTTGTCAGAATCACTCCACACCCAGATCAAAAGGTCTTGGAAATCAGAGATTCCGGTGTCGGTATGACCAAAGCCGAATTGGTCAACAACTTGGGTACAATTGCTAAATCTGGTACCAAGGCCTTTATGGAAGCCTTGTCTGCCGGTGCCGATGTCACCATGATTGGTCAATTTGGTGTTGGTTTCTACTCCCTATTCTTGGTTGCTGACAGAGTCCAAGTCATTTCAAAATCAAATGACGATGAACAATATATCTGGGAATCCAAAGCCGGTGGTACCTTCACCGTCACTCTCGACGAAACAAACGAAAGAATCAACAGAGGTACTGTTATTAGATTATTCCTTAAAGACGATCAATTGGAATACTTGGAAGAAAAAAGAATCAAAGAAGTTGTCAAACGTCACTCAGAATTCGTTTCTTACCCAATCCAATTAGTCGTCACCAAAGAAGTCGAAAAGGATGTTCCTGTTGAAGAAGAACCAAAAGTCGAAGAAGCTGACGACGAAAAGAAACCAAAATTAGAAGAAGTTAAAGACGATGAAGAAGAAGAAAAACCAAAAACTAAAAAAGTCAAGGAAACCGTCACAGAAACTGAAGAATTAAACAAAACAAAGCCCTTATGGACCAGAAACCCTTCCGATGTCTCTCAAGATGAATACAACGCCTTCTACAAATCAATCTCCAATGACTGGGAAGATCCTTTAGCTGTTAAACACTTCTCCGTTGAAGGTCAATTGGAATTCAGAGCCATTCTTTTTATCCCCAAGAGAGCTCCTTTCGATTTATTCGAATCAAAAAAGAAGAAAACTAACATTAAATTATACGTTCGTCGTGTCTTTATCACTGATGAGGCTGAAGAATTAATTCCTGAATGGTTAGGTTTCGTCAAGGGTGTTGTTGACTCTGAAGATTTACCATTAAACTTATCAAGAGAAATGTTGCAACAAAACAAAATCTTAAAAGTCATTAGAAAGAACATTATCAAGAAATTAATTGAAACTTTCAATGAAATCGCTGAAGACACTGAACAATTTGACAAATTCTACTCTGCCTTCTCTAAAAATCTTAAATTAGGTATCCACGAAGACTCCACCAACAGAAACGCTTTGGCTAAATTGTTAAGATACAACTCCACCAAATCAACCGATGAATTAACCTCGTTATCTGACTACGTTACTAGAATGCCCGACCACCAAAAGAACATTTACTTTATCACTGGGGAATCCACAAAAGCTGTTGAAAAATCTCCCTTCTTAGATGCTTTGAAAGCTAAAAACTTTGAAGTTCTCTTTTTAGTCGACCCAATCGATGAATATGCAATGACTCAATTGAAAGAATTTGAAGACAAAAAACTAGTTGACATTACTAAAGATTTCGAATTGGAAGAAACTGACGAAGAAAAAGCAGAAAGAGAAAAAGAAATTAAAGAATTCGAACCTTTAGCCAAGGCCATTAAAGACATTCTTGGCGAACAAGTTGAAAAGGTTGTTGTTTCTCACAAATTAGTTGATGCTCCAGCTGCTATCAGAACCGGTCAATTCGGTTGGTCTGCTAATATGGAAAGAATCATGAAAGCTCAAGCTTTAAGAGACACTTCAATGTCAACCTATATGGCTTCAAAGAAAATCTTTGAAATCTCTCCAAAATCTCCTATCATCAAAGAATTAAAAGTCAAATTAACCAAAGAAGGTTCTGACAATGCTGCCTTGAAAGACTTGACTACTCTATTATACGAAACTGCCTTATTAACTTCTGGTTTCACTTTAGAAGAACCAAGCTCATTTGCTTCCAGAATCAACAGATTGATTTCTTTGGGTTTGAACATTGATGAAGAAGAACCAGAAACCGTTGCTCCAGCTGCTGCCCCTGCTGCCAAAGAAGATGTTGCTGAATCTGCCATGGAAGAAGTTGATTAAACAATCTACCACTTCCCCGAACTAGTAAAATTAGATATTATATAATATTGTTTTTTTAAAGCAAACAAATTTTTATTTACTTATTCTTTCAATTTTTAATTTTTGTGTATAATTTAATAAATTTTGATAAAAAAAAAAAATTAAAAGACAGCTTAAATAATTGTATTCTTTACAAGTATCTCTTGATCTATTGCTTCTCATTTTCTAGTTTCCATTTTGTATAAAGGCCTCTAATATTGTATTGCTAATAAGAGAGATTGTATCTTCGGCTTGATCTCTCACCAACAAATCACCATCTGTATCTTTGATGTACTTTAAAACCCTCAATACCTTCTTTCCATATCCCTTGGGAACACCTATCAATCCTCCAGGTCCTGAGATCAAATCACTCACTAGAACAATTGCAGATCGTCTCATAATTGTCTCCATCTCTTCATTTTTTATCTCCATTTCAAGTATCCCAATTACACAGTCAAATGCATCTGCCAAACTTGATTGTATGCCATAAGGATTAATTTGACAAATTTGACCCAAAATTGACATTGACGACATTCTCAATCTGTTATCACTCTTGAATTGTTCAATTGATTTTATCTTATTCTCTTGACTATCCTCTTCAATCTTAATTATCTTATTGATTCGAATAATACCTAGCAATGTGCTAGATAACAAACCCAATAGCTCTGGTTTAAGAATCTCTCCTAACCTTTTTATAGCTCTCAAAATTACTTCGCCAATTTTCAACCTGTAATCAAGATTGCTAGCACCATCTTTATAAATATTAATTAATTTCGGTAGTGTTTCATCCTTGTTAAATTCAATTAAAGAATCTAAACCTTTAATAACGTTTAGAAATATAAAGGTTTCTTCATCTTTCAAATGAACTAAATGCAAATTCAAAACATATTCAAGAGATATTACCGGCGATTTCTTTATAATCAATTTTCTAATCAAATAAAAACTTTGAGCTCTTATTGGAACCAATGGATCAGTAAGATTGCTAATAGCCTTTGAAAAATTTTTGATATCCTTCTGTTCCTCAGTCAATTTCTTGTCTGAAATACCTTTCTGTATTTTATTGTTCTCAACACTAGTCATTTCAATTATTGTTGCCAATAAGGATTTTGCAGCATGATTTTGCAGCGACAACTTTTTAAGTAAGCTTTTCATTGATTTCAACATATGCATAAAATCAGCTGAAAATTCTTTGGGATCTGTCTCATAAAGAATTGCAGATAGTAATTCAAGAACTAAATTTAATGATTCCGACGTTTCAAGACTTTCATCTTCATCATCATCTGAGTCTTCTTCATTGTCACCACTTTTAGTATTTTGATTATTATCGATAATATGGGATATAATACCACTTTTGATATTATTGTCTTGTTTAGAATTGTCCATTTTTTTAACGTTTATTTCAAGAATTTTTTTAATTATATCCAAAATTTCTAATGCATTTTGGCTTGATTTATCGTTTTTAAAAATTAATAATTTATCTTTAAATTTACTTGAAATTTCTTCTAATAGTTTCAAATCAATTAAAACAGTAAATGGATTAATAAAATCATTTTCATTTTCTCCATCAATGGCCAATTTTTCAGTTTTTTCATTGTTTGCGGAGTTCAGATTTGAATATAAATGATCAATATTCATTGATAACCATCTTTTTAAAAGTAAAGAAAACTGTTTTTGAATTAAATCATCATTATCTAATTTTTTCAATAAATCAATAAATGTTTCAACCAACATATCTAATAAATCTATGAGTTTTTCATTTGTATATTGATTAGAGATTTCATCAACAGACTCATTAAATTTAATACAAACAAGACCATTGTCACCATTTCCAAATCCCCAGTTGTCATTTAATATGGTAAATAAATTTTTGGAGATCAAATCTAATGAATTTATATTTGACGTTAAATTGAAAAATATTTTAAAGAGATCTGTAATAACTCCAATATTAGAAATTCTTTTGGTTTTTTTACAAAATATTATATAATTCCATAATGATAATATTAAAGAGTCATTGAACAAAAAAGATAAGACATTTTCATTGGAATTTTTGGATAAAGATAAAATTACATTAATTGTATTATTCAATTCAGCTTCATCAACTATAATATCCTTGTTTATGTTATCGCTGTTATTATCTTCAGAGTTTTTAGGTTTTAAATAGTTTTCTTTGAATTTTCTAAAATTTTCAGCATCTAAATGAGGAGAAAAATTGAACCATATTCTTTTGAAAAAAAAATTATGAATAATAAATTTATTTTTAGCAAAAAGCGATTGAACAAAATTTGAGGCAATGGATGTTATCAAGGGATCATTAATTCGTATTAATATGTTATAAATTTGATTTCCTATATTTGCGAAATATAATTTTGGATCTAAATTTTTTGGTTTTGCTAATAAAATTTTGTTAAATCTGTCAATTTTCTCGATATTGATATCATCAGATTCTCTTAATTCGCATATAAAATCCAATAAAGACAAGACGCCATCATCGATTCTCTTTACGATTAAATAAGATAGCTTTGATTTGACAATTTTTTTGAACCAAATGGGAGAAGTTGCATTATTTAGTATTAGAGAGTATAATTGAAATAAATCATAAGTATTTTTCAAGGATTCAATTTCATCTAAATTCGTTTTCCAATGAGATATTGTTTGTAAATCAGATTGGCTTTGAATGCTTGGATTTGATGTTAGGTATAGGTAAGAAATCAAAATATCTGAATAACCAATACCAGGTAAAAGTAATTTTTTAACATCACAATTCTCTAAATTATTGCCGTCTTTATCGATAGTGGAATCTGATAACAAGATCGTGTCAAACTTAGACACAATATTAGTCAATAAATCCAATTGTAGAGTTAAATCAGAGTCAGGAATTTTTTCATACTTTAAATATAATTTTTTAAATTTTTGAATTAAAGGGTTATCAAAGGCATTGGTATTGTTACTATTATTCAACTGCCTTTTATTTAAAGATATTAAAATGTTTGAAGGAATTGAGGGATAAATACCTTGAATTATGATTAAATTTAGTAAATCTCCAAATATTTTCAAATCTTGTAAAGAGATTGTAATTAAATGTTTATTTTCAGATTTTGATTTTTCAAGTTTAGATAATTGGTCAATTTTTAGTAGGTAGTGCAATAATCTATCTAATATTATAAATCTTTTATCAAAATGATTTAAAATATAATCCAGATTGTTGTTGTATCTTTGAGTAATGTAATTTCGAACATGATTTTCCAATTTGTTTAAATTTTTGTCAAATAACAAATTGATTATATTGTCATTTTGGAACGCATTGGATAACGATAATTTTGCAGAATTATTTTTTTTGAAATTTAGCTCATCATTGGATAAGGGTAAGATAAAAGAGGAAATTTCGTCAAATAAAAAGTCTAATTTTGAGATTGATTGTGGCTTGTAGAAGCTTGGATTTAAATCCTTGAGATCCTTTGGATATAATCTTTTAATAGTACTTTTTGGCATTATTAAGCAGTAAAGAGAAGAGAAGCAACTGGAAAATGAAAAATAGAGGTTATATGGTTTTGAAATGGGCGGGTAAATGATTTTTTCTTTTGAGTTTTATTTTTTTTATTTTTTTATTTTTGAAAATTTGAGATAATGCACTGAAAAAGAGCTTGATTGAATAACATAAAGAAAGAGCAGAAATACTACAATATAAACATAATGGAGAAGCAGACAAGTTTGACACAAGAGGAAATAGACGTGATAATCTACGATGCAAGAGTTGGAGATTTAGAAGAATTAAAGGAGATATTTGAAGAGGTAGATATCAATCTAATCAAGGAAATGCAAGATGAATTCAATTTATCGACGCCAATTCATATGGCAGCAGCCAATGGACATTATAAAGTCATAAGCTATTTATTGGATGAGTTGAAGGACAAGAAGAAGATAAAAGAGTTGATTGATAAGAAAAATGAATCGGGAAATACAGCATTACATTGGGCATCTATTAATGGGGAATTGGAAGTCGTGAGTATGTTGTGTGAGAAATATGGGGCCAATCCATTTTTAGTTAATAATGCTAATCACGACTCGATATACGAGGCAAGTAATAATAATAAAGAAAAAGTTGAGGAGTACTTTTTATTGAACTATGCTATTGAGAAGACAGAGGATGGGGAAGATAGTAAAAAAAATGAAATCGAGTTTAAAGAAGGAAAAGAAACAGTTGAGATTAAAAGGGAGTTGATAGAAAAGGACTTACTAAATGCTACAAATAATTTGAGTATAAAATGAACAAATGTCTGGTTGATTAGCAAATTGATTTATTGATTGTAAATTATTCATTGAATTTATATTTAAAAATATAATTATATAATGATAGTTATAAATATAAGATGATAAAAGAGTAAAATAGAGTAGATTACATTCTTCTTCTTCTGCCGATATGAGCTTGGAAACCGGTTTTAATTGTTGTTACAGATCTTGAAGAACCACAGCTGTTACAAACCAAAAAGAACAATCTATTTGAGGATTCTTTTCTTAAAGTTGTATTGTAAGATTTACAAGTTTTACAGGTGACATATTCTATGATATATCTCTTTAAGACTTGTTCAATATTTTTTTGTTGGAATTTACCCTTAATGAGCAATCTCTTTTGACCATCAATGGACCCTGAAGTACCCAATTCAGCAAACAAAAATTGAATGACATGGTCTGGGTTTCTCTTTAATTTTTCACAAATTTCTTCAATGTTGGCAAAAGCAGTCTTTTTAGGTTCTCTTTCAATTCTTGGTGGAGGGATTCTTAATTTGATGGCATTTCTATCACCACTTAGTTCTGGGTTATTTTCTTTAAGAATGTCGAAGAAACGATCTAAAAGGAATTCGTAATTCAAACCGACTTCGTCAGCAATTGATTTCTTGATAGGAATTGAATTTATTAGACTTGATACAGAATCATTATTGGCGTTATTTGCGTTATTCAAGTTTGCTGGATCGTCGTTCAAAGCGCCTGCTATCTCTAATTGTTTTTCAAAATCGTCTATATCTCTTTTCTTGGACTTCTTCTTCTTCTTCTTTTTGGGGATAAGGCCGGTTTCAGCAAGAGAATCAGCCAAAGCATCAACAGATTCAGGCTGATCATCGTCAACAGGGGCGCTTTCAGCATCATCGTCTAGAAGGACAGGAGAGGCCTTCTTCTTTTTCTTTTTTTTGGAAGCAAGGAGAAGCTGGTCGTCGGAAGAGGCAGCAGAAGCAACCTTCTTGGACTTCTTCTTCTTCAGAAGAAAATCAAATTCGTCTGTGGACATCGTGGATACTATGGTTGGAGTTGGTGTAGCTGTTTCTTTTGCTTCCAAAAAACCACCTTAAATGCAGTAAAAAAAAAGTGAAAAAGTGAGTCACCTGAGACAGCAATCGCACGCATCCATATGCTGGATGCAGCAGACACCATTGTGGGGGGTCTGTCGAAGAAGCTGCTGAAGCTGCTGAATGTGCTGCCTGTTGTTTCTACACTACTTACGGTCGCTGTGCTTACTGTACTTGGTGCTAAAGCTGCCGATGCTCACCATGGTGCCTAAGACACTGCTGCTGCTGCTGTCCCTCGTGGACTCCTCCTTCATGTGGCGGCTTCTATACAACGAACCACTGCTACTGCTTCCTCTGCT
>JAKTTS010000245.1:0-22590 GCA_030560485.1 Ascoidea tarda (nom. inval.) | reverse complement strand
ATTATTATTATTATTATTATTATTATTATTATTATTATTATTATTATTATTATTAATATTATTAATATTATTATTATTATTATTATTATTATTATTAATATTGTTAATATCATTTGGATTGATACCACTTGGTTTATTATCACTTGGAGTAGTACTTTTTTTGTTGGCCTTTTTGGCTTTATTTGCCTTTTCGATTTTATCTTCTTCTTCTTTGAGGAAACCAAAATTAAAATTGGACTTTGATTTCAAATTTGGAATTGCATTTTTATTTGTAAATGGCGATGATTTCTTTGGAGTAGGAGAGCCTGATTTTTTGTTTGAATCAGATGGAGGGTCTTTTATATCTTTGTTAAATAAAACATTTTCAGGATCATAATCTGAGTCGACAGTGGAGGACTCTAATTTTTGATTATCGGTATCTGGATCTTTAATATTTTCGGTGTTCAAAATTAAAGGAGACAATGGGATCTCTTTATCAATAGTGGCTAGTAAGATGTTTGAGTCTAATTCATCAATGGTGTTGGTATTGGTATTGGTATTTTCAATTTCAATTTGGTCATCATTATTGTTACTAATACTATCTTCATCGCTATCGCTATCACTTTCATTATCGCTGTCACTGTCATTGTCGCTTTCACTGTCGTTGTTATTATCGCTATCGCTAGAATTCCCACTTTCGCTTACGCTTTCAGTTACATTTTCGCTAGCGCTATCATTATCATTATTGCTATTATTATTATTGTCATTAATATTATCATCATTATTGTTCTCTTGTTTATTGCTATTTTCAGATGGGTTTTGGTTATCATGGTTGTTAAAGTCTTTAGAGTCCTCTGAGATTTTAAGTTCTTCAGATCCTTTGAAGGTTTCAATGGAATTAACTGGATTTGTTGTGGCGCTAGAGTCAAAAGACTCATTAGATTGATTCGATGGAATTTGATTGGGAACATTATTGTAACCAACCTTGGTTTTATTCTTGTCATCGGTGTCATCAAGATGGGAATCATTGGAATTTTTGGAGTTCTCAGAGTTTTCAGAGTAATCAGACTCGTCCGAATCATTATAGTCGTCAGAATTACTTGAATCATTAGAGTTGTTTTGATTTTGATTGCTATTGCTATTCATATTAGCGTTATTGTCTTTTTCATTGGTTTGATTATTAAAGAGATTAGTATCATTCTGATTTGAAACATCTTGAATAAAGTGTGGTGGAGACTCCTTTTGGTTGACATCTTGATTCAAAGGAGTGGTAGAAGAAAAATTAGATTCATTTGGCATTTTCTTTTCAATAAAATCTAATTATGATTATATTAGGTTCAATGATAAATAGTAATCAACTGAGAATAATCAGAGGCTCTTAAAATTTAAGATCCACACAAACACACAAACAAAGAAACAAATCAACAAAAAAATTCTAAACAATTAAGAAAGATATATTATAATAGAATATAATACGATATTTCCAACAAATATGAGATTTAATCTAGTTTATGACTAATTTGGAAGTAAAAAATTAGTGAATCGGTAAATTAATAAGTTATCAATAAACGATTAATAAAATTCCTAGGTTGTTACTTTAAAGAAAATAATGTTAAAATAGTGATAAAGAGTATTAAAACAGTATTAAAATCGTATTCTGGCTAATGGAAACTGGACTATTATCAACAATCAATGGACAGTAGTGCCTTAGAGAAGAGCAAAAGACAATACCCAAGGAGCAGGCTACTTGTGATGACTGGATTATAAAACAATCAACAGAAAACAATATGAGAAACTAGTGAATGTATCAGATACACTAGATATATAGATATATTGAATAAAGAATAAAAACGAGAAGAAGTCTGGTGAAGAAGCACAGAAAAAAATGGAGGAAAAAAGCAGAAAAAAAAAATCTACTCCCTTTTTTATTACCCAATGCGGTAACAGCGCGTGTTTTCACTGTGGTAGTGGGAAAAGTACCAACAATAAGATTATGTGAGCGGCTTTTCTATGTTGAGATCCCTAACCATATACAACAAGCCTCAGTTATTGCCTCTTTGGGCTGCCACACAGAAAGATCTTGCAAATCACATCGAAGGAATCGAAAGAGGAAGCAGAAGCAGAAGCAGAAGAAGCAGAAACCCCAATGTCCTCGCTCAAGAAACCACATCTATTAACCACAAGACCTGCCAGGAGAATGCTCTCTGCCTCTGCCTCATGTGCTGCTGTTGGCGAGCACTACGCCCAGTGCATCCTCAATACCTACACCACCATCTCCCAGGGCGTGTGCGAGAAGGAGTTCTCTGCTTTCAAAAAGTGTGTTAGTGACCAGCTCAGGAAGAGTGTGTGAGACTCTTCTGACTACGCTCCATTTCCACCACTACCATTTGCTGAAGATAACTGTGTCTGGATTGCTTAACACCTCGTTGAAGCTTGTTCTCAAAAACCGGTTCTCCTCCATTTTATATTGCTTGCAAAACATTTTAATAAACTCTGTCATTTTTGCTTCAGCCTGATCGTTTTCGATAAAGTCTAGCTTTTTGATCTTCTCAATATCCCCATACTTCAACGTAGAGTTCTCGATATTCTTCTTGAGTGCCTTATCGCTGTTTTTATTCTTATCCTGTTCGCTTCCGTTGATTTGTCCTCCCCCATTAATGCATCCACTGGGACAGGCCATTACTTCAACAAAATCACAACTAACTGGGTCGACCTGCAATAACTCACCAACACCACCATTAATATCGTTGCCATTTCTGCCATTTCTGCCATTTCGACCACCATTGCCTCTTTTTTTACTCAACTCACGAGCTCTTCTTTTAGCGATTAGTCCATTCATTCTCTTGGGTTTAACACTTCCATTGCCAACGACTCCATTACTATTGCTGTTACTATTATTATTACTGTTGTTGGTCTTCAATTTACGTTTCAAGTTTTGAATATTCTTGAACCCATTAATCACACTAGCAGAACCAAGTTTGTTATTGTTATCGTCTAAATTAACTAGATGATACTCATAAATATCGCTGTTTTTCCCATTTATTTTAATTATCTTTGTGTTATTCATATTTTTCTCTTTTTGTAATTTTTTTTGTAAATATAACAAGTAAATGTACGAATAATTTCCTGAGGTTGAATCTCCATTAAAGTTGTTTCCCCAGGACTCTATTCCATTGATCGGCCATTTCTTGGGCAAATACTTTAAATATATCTCACTCATTTCATCTAAATTATAGATATTTTTAAGATAAAAGTTGTCAAATTTTTTTTCAATTACTTCGTTCACAGGATAGTTCATTTCAATCATTAGCTGGACCAACTCTTTTGCTGTAATAACACAATCAACATCAACATCTCTACCTTGACTGTTATTGCTATTGCTGTTATTTTCATTATTTTTAATATCTTGTTGACCAAACTTTTCAGGCCTTGCTGCCTCTAATTTCTTATCGAAACATGGCATTATAGACAAATGGTAAACATCATCTATTGCATGATTTAATTCGCTTGATACTAAATTCTTTAATATTGTACCAATAATCTGCTGTTCCGATTTAATATCTGATAACTGACTCAAAATAAACGGATGTGTCTTTTCGGCATAGCAAACCCATCCTGGACAAATGCTGCTTAATAATGGACCTTTGCTATTTTTTGCCTTTCCATTATCTGTACTGTGTTGTTTGTTTATAATGTCTTGAATCGAATAATATAAACTTATCACTCTAGCCAATTCTGTGCCGACAATATACTGGAACTTCAAAAAATCTATAAAGAAATCAATTAGCAATAGATCAATATTGTAAATCGATAAATTTAATGAATTCGCTAGGGATGCCCTTGTTTGGTTGCTTATACTGACAGCAAACTGTTTCTTCTTTGTATTGTTCTTATTTTCTTCTAGATCACTTATCAACTTCTTGTGTGAATGGTTGGATATCAATATTTCTTCCGCTGATGTTATACACCCAGAACATGCCAAACAGTCTGTGAGCGAAATATTCACCTGGTCTAGTGTCTTCCTAGAGCCATCTTTCGATATCTCAAACACCTCAGTTTCTGTGACTTTGATCTCGTATTCGTTTTCATGTTCGATGTCCTGTGTTTCTTGTTTGCTGTTCTGGTTCTTGTTTCTGGTTATCACATCTGGCTTGATACATGCTAGGCCTGGGGTAATGAAATCGTTCAAATCGTCTGCACTTAGAATCGCACTCATTGCTCAAGTATGCCAATGGCTAGATAGCAATCGATGGTATTTAGTAGTGTAGTGGAATATACAAAATATAATACAACAAAGCTCTCAGCAGAAATACACTCTTATACACTTTTATACACTCTTTGACACTCTTATATACCCTCACTTTGTCTGTTTTGATGTGAACAAATTTTTATTTTCTGGCTCATCGCCCGCAAATCGCACGAAGCCGATTAGTAATGGAGTAAAAGGGCAGGAAATTTCGCTTTTCATGTCAAAAAGCTGATTGGGTGCTTGAGCATTTCAGTGGTTTATTTCGATACTCGTTCTTCAAATACATAGTAAAAATTGTCAATATAAAATCATAACTACGGGCTGGTCTAGTTCGATTTAAAACCTCTCTGCCCTCCTGCTATCAGCTTTAGCAGCTTTCCTATCCAACTCATCCCAGTCTTCACCTTCTTCTTCTTCACTTGAACTGGCTTCCTCGCTGGAACTTCCACTGTAATCGTCTTCTTCGCTTTCGCTGTAGCTGTCAGTTTCGTCTTCAGGGTCCGAATCACTTGCTTGAAACTCAGACTCTTGTTCAGACTCACCTGACTCTTCGTCTCCATCGGTTCCAGTTAAAAATTCCCATCCACCATCTTTAAAGAACTGATATGGATCTGATGAGATAGTCTTCATAATAGGTCCCCAATTAAGATTGACTCTACCTTCAGAGTATGGAATATCAACATCGGTCAACCACGTCTTCAAATCCTCCAACACATCGATTGGTATAGTATTTATGTGGACAACTGGTTTAGCAAAATCTTTGAACACAAAAACCAAATCAAAATTCTTGATTCCGAATTGCACTCTTTCAAAATATGCCATTTCAATTTCCTCCAAAGTTATAACTAGAAATGGTGGGTCCAATAGCTGAACAAGACAATCTCTCGTTGGCATACAAAACACCGATGCTCTTGATGGAACACCGTTGAATCCCAACTCTTTAAATGGAATATCCAAATCAACTAATCCATTTGTGGCTTCAGCGATTGTTTCTGCAAATGTTTTAAACTCTTTATCTAATATAGCTCTTCTTCTTCTTTCTTCTTGTTCTTGTTCCAACTCATCTTCATCACCATATCTATATCTTCTTTTGCGACCACCGGTTTCATCATATGAGATATCTGAGGCTTCTCTGAAAAATTGGATATCTAATGCCTTTTTCTTCCCAACCATTATTGGAGTCTTTAAATGACAATGAATTAAAACAACCAATTCATCTTGACATGGTTGAAAAAATAAGTGCTTGATATTTGAAAATAAAATATCAATTCTTTGCGAGGGTCTTAAGGGTGAAAAATATCTTAAACCATTTTGATGAATTTGTAAATTACCTGCAATTCTTTTGGAATCAGGGGAGGGTCTAACAAATAGAGAATATAAGGTTCTGACCTTTGATTTATTTAGTTCAATCAAGTTGGCTTGTTCAACGACATCAGCCATCGCCTTTCTTTCCTGTTCTCTTTTCACAGCACTTTTTTTCAAATCTGAAATTTGTTTATGAACCTTGGCCATTCTTTGATGGTCCTTTGAACGTAGGGTTAAGCTTCTAACAAAGTTATTATCCGAACCTTCTTCATAGGGTAATTCATTGTCTTTTTTACTTGTAATACCACCCGGGGTATTAAAATTCAACCTGAAATAAGTATATTCTCCTTCCTCGTTTAATGAACTGTTTTTATAGGCATTGATATGAAATGGAACAGGTCTTCCGCAAATTGGCAAAATGAAAGTCTGTGATTTTGAATCAATATGAATTCTTAAATCTCTAACATTGGTTGGGATTTGAGATTCTCTAACATAAGATTCATATCTTTTAAAAACTGGTTTTTTCTCATCTTGGTTTTGAGTATCACTTGCAGAAAATCGTGCAAGCCCTTCTTTTAATCTCTTTTGGTGTAATTTTTTTTGTGTTTCTCTTTTAATTTTCTCCAAATCTTCAACTTGGTTTTTGTTTTCACGTCTGAGCTTTGTATTTAAAATATTTGAGCTTTTTCTTGACTTGTCGGCTCTGGAATCGCCATTTCTGGTTGACCTTGATGCTTTTGGTTGTTCTCTTGAGGACTTTGAAGATTTTGAGGAATTTGAAGGAGCAGTTTTTGATGAGGGTAGAGATTTTGAGTCGTTTTCCTTTTTCAATTTGACGTTATTTTTGCCGTTTGTTGAAGTGGATGAATTGAGTTTTGTAGCCTTTGATGAAGTTGAGTCATTATTATTGGTGTCATTTTCATTTTCATTTTCATTTTTGACTTTAGTATTGACACTGGCCCCGTTGTCTTCTTCGTCTTCATCGTTAAAATAAAACGAGACAACATCTTTATTCTTTGAATAATCTGTTAATATAACTGGGCTACTTTCGTTGATTTGAACAGTGTCGATTAGTAATAACGAATAAACTTTATCATTGTTTGATTTTGAATTTGGGTTTTTAATGTTATGAAAACCAGTGACTAAATTGAAGACCAAGGAGTTTTGTATCGATCGTTCATTTCTTGAGTTTAACAAAAATGTGGAATCCTTGAAATCCAAACCAGTTAGCCAACCGCAATTTTTGAGAAAGTTGTTGGTTAAGTCTGGTCTTTCCTTCTTGATGTATTCAAGAGTTTCGTTATAAACCTCAGAAGCCTTTTTGCTAACCTTTAGTAAAGAAAGTGTGAATTTTTGAACGTTTAGTAGAAATTGGTAATTTGATTCCATTTCCTTGGTTGGATCAATTAAAAAAGTTCTGCCAACGTTGGCGCAGTATGAACGATATCTGATACCTAAGGAGGCAATAATTATGCCCTCGTAGCTTAACAAGTTTGAGTTTGAGGCAGCACTAGGTTTTAAATCATAAGTACCACCAGATTGAATGATTGGAGTGTAGCACCAGTCAAGACTATTCAAGTCGATGTTTAGTTTTAAAGGGTCAAAGTATTTCTTTTTTTGTAGGAGTAGGAATTTGTTGTCATCGATTTTGGCCTCGATCTTTTCAGAGAATTTTTCGTGGGTTATCTTCAATTCGTCGTCAACGATTTTAATCATTTGGTCGGTGAAATATTTGATCATGATATTGGACGATTTTGAAGCGATTTTGAGGAAACCCAATTCAATGGGATCGTTTAATTGAATTGAAATGGATAAGCCTAGAGAGATGTCAATTTTATTGAAGGATAAAGTATCGGGAGATTCTGAGCTTCTCTTATCGAAAACCTGATTCCATTCATTGATGAACTTTCCCTGAATCTTGTCCTTTATTGGGACCCCAATATTAATTGATTTAGAATCAGGATTCAATTGAACAATCTTTTCAATTAAATCATTGAAGATTTTTAGGTTTTGAGCAGCGTTTTTGCTTCTTGTCCAAAGCAAAATATCTTTGTCATTGGTCAAGTGTTTCAAGTACTTGCCCTTAGAGAGCGATGTAACAAAGATGAGTGAGTTCTTTGTGATGAATATCAAGGTGGAGGGGAATTCGTAGCCTAGCAAGTAGTTCTGTAAAATAAGCGACTTTTGGTATGGATTGTAGTCCGAATCAGAAACACCAACAATGAAAAGCAAATTGTTGACATCTTTAAAAGTGTTGTTGGATAGGTTCTTCTGCAAGATCGCAAGCCTAGTTTTGAACAACTTGGGATCGATATATATGTCCTGATCACTCATTTCCAGCAGCACGAACAGACCAAATACAGCTCCAGAGTCGACAGTAGAGAAGACAGAGGAGGCAAAGGGGACCAAAAAGACGATGCGAACGAAGCAAAGCAGAAAATTATCGTCGATAAACGCCAAAAATACCGTAGGCCACGGTAAACGCACCAGCTGAAAAGTTCGCTCATGCGCGGCGTGTCCAAAGCCGATGTTGCGAGCCCGAGTGCGCGAGGACGGAGGAGAACTGCCTGATTGGGCGATTTCCCGATTAGGCGACAGATATAATCAGAAGGTGTTGAGGAGAGGAGTGGGAGAAGAGAGAAGGAGAGAAGTAGTGGCAACCCAGACAATGGCGGCGTACTCCCAGGCTAACACGAAGTTCGACCTCAGGAAGTTGAAGGCTGACATCCTTGACAACTTGCTCTGCTCCATCAACTCGCTCGGCGGTTCTAAACACGTTTTGGTGCTTCAGAACTCCTTTTCCAGCGTCATCAATCTCCTCACCCCCTTCAACGTCTTGAAGGAAAAGGCCGGCATCATCACTGTGCTCTGGTTGAACGACTTCATCCAGAACTCATTGTTTTTGAACGACCTCAACAGTTTCATTTTCTTGTGCGATAACTCTTCTCACAATGCCAACTTGATCTCCCTCAGAATCAAAGAGTTGATCGCCATCTCCTCCAACACCCAATCCAATTTCAAATACTTTGGAATTGTCTCTGATGAAATCTCACAGAGTTTTGAGTACCAATTGGAGCAGTCTGGTATCAAGGGTGAAATCCAATTATATCCTCTTGATCTATCTCTTTCGATTTTGAACAATTCTGATTTATTGACTCTCAACTTGTCCACCACTGCAAATAACAGTCTAGCCGATAGTGCCAGCACAAAACTCATAAACGACTTGTATCTCAACAACATCAACGACTCAATCTTTAAACTTGCAAAGGCCTTACTCAATCTTATTGTAACGTATCCAGTGATACTCAATTTCAATAATGTACTAATCAAGGGTTTCAAATCGTTTTTCTTTTACAAGATCTTCAAATTTCTAAAAATCAACTACCTAAGTAACCTATCTCCAGCCGATAGAAAAAATGAGGAAATTTTCAACAACTCAAAAGTCTTCCTCAACAACATTAATAATCAGTTGAACTTGAACTCAGTCAATGATTTAAATCATTTTTACAACCTATTCAACAACCAATCTGATTTGATTATTTTAGACAGATCTATTGACTTTGTCACTCCTTTGCTTTGTCAGTTGACTTACCAAGGCTTATTGGATGAAGTATTCACCATCAATTCCAATATCATTAACCTACCATCAAACATCTCCCTCGATATTAATACTAATAGCGCCGCTACCAGTAATGATAATAGCAATAATAATAATAGTGAAAATGACAATATAAACAATAACCAAAGCTCAGGTAATAACCCCAACATAAACGACAAACCAGATAAAAATAAAATATACTTGAATCTTGACGACGATGTTATTTTTAACAAAATTAAAGATTTGAATTTTGCTTCAGTTGGTCCAATATTAAATAAATTTGCTAAAAATTTACAAGCAGAATTTGATTCAAGACACAACGCTAAGAACGTCTCTGAAATTCGAGAATTTGTTGGAAAATTATCCTTCTTGCAAAAGAAACAAAAATTCTTGAAAAATCACACCTTATTAGCTGAAAATATATTATTAAAAGTCAAAAATGATTCCATTAACAATAACAATTATATTAACAGTAATCCTACTATCGATAATAACACCAATACTGTCAATAATGAACCAGCGGACCAAGTCCCACTCCAGTTTGAAAATATGGATGACGAAGAAAATGCAATCTTTTCAAAAATCCTAGATCTACAAAATTCGTTTTTAACTTCTTACTATGATATCAAAAAATCCTGCGATTTAATCATTCAGTTGATGTACCAAGGCTTGACTGTTTATGAAACGTTAAGATTATGCTGTTTATTATCTTTAGTCAAAAATGGTATTAATGAAAAAAATTACTTGAATTTGAAAAAAGAAATTATTCTAAATTATGGTTACAAACACATAATAACGCTACAAAATTTGTCAAAATTGAGATTATTCTGTATACAAGAATCCGTTTCCTTGCTACCAAACTTGCAATTATCTATTAACAATTCTCAATCATTAAATAATGATTTAATTGATGAATTGGACATCAATACAAACGATCAAACGTGTTTTATTAAAGATTTCAACAATTTAAGAAACTATCTTAATTTGGTTCCAACCTCTAATGATATCACAGATAATACTCAACCATCTAATGATCCAAATAGTAAAGATAATAATATCAACAGTGACTTGATTGAAACACCTAGCGATGCTTCATTTGCATTTATCAATTACGTGCCAATTACAACAAGACTAATTCAATCAGCATATGACAGATCTTTTTTTGACTCGTCGTTGTCGAGTTATCTAACAACTTCCTCATCAAGGTATATCTCTCAAATATCGTCATGGAAGGGACTTGAGGACATTTCTAGATTTTTGATTGGTACGTCAATTGAGGAGAATGAGTTAAAATACAATAATAACAATACATCATTGGTGTTAAAGGATTTAAATAGCGTTAAAACCAAGAAAGTTTTGAAAAATTTTCAAAGTTTTAGTTTTATTGTAATGATTGGTGGCATCACATACGGTGAATTAGCTACATTGAGGTACATTGAAAAAAAATTGAACGATAAAGGAATTTTAAAGAAATTTATTATTTTGACGGATACAATGATCAATGGCAATAGCTTGATTGAAGCTTGCATACCCAAAGAGATATAATTAAACATTTTTAGCGCTTAGTTTTGATTCCAATTTATTTTGTTTTTTTCTGTTTTATTTTAATTCAATTTTAGACTTTCTTTTAGTTTCTACATTTTTAATAAAAGTTATTCATGATTTCAAATTGTGCTTTTTTATTTATATTTTATTTTTTCTGTTAGCGTACTTCGGGAATATGTATATTTAAGGAATTGAAAATAAGATTTAAGCAGTTGTTCATGATTCCATACAAGCTTTGATGGTTGTTGAGATCCAACAACTGAATAGAATCTTTGTAATTGGCACTCAACTTGCCTCTTTCCATATCGTCGTTTTCAAACAAGTGTTTGTGGTACTTGATATATGATGGCCAAACAAGATTATCAAAATAGTTTGGCGGATCAATCCAAAGACCATCAGAAGTAATGTAACCATTCCTGTTTAATCTTCTTGATTTGAGTTGATCATAAGGCAATCTGAAAAATAGCTTTAGATCAAGCAAATTCAAGATAGCGTCGTCGTGAAAAAGTAAAAAGCCATCAATTATTACAATTTTCAAGCTGACTTTAGTTTTAGAACTAACATTGCTTTTTGAGTTCACGAAATCAAGCCAGAAATTTGAGAGCTTCAAGCTCAATTGATCCAATTCATTTTGAGATATTAGCTTGGGATCAAAACTGTGATCCTGATCAGAATTCAATTGGAGTTCAAGTAGCCGATCAGATAGTTTGTTATGTTTCTTTATGAACTTTAGCTCGTTGATGAATCTATCCATATGCAACGAATCAGGACAGTCGTAATCCAACTGGTTTTGCTCGATGTTGAATGGCATTTCAGCATCAGACTTGTAAAAATCATCTTCATATATAATTACAGAGCTGATCGAGCTAGAACGCAGATTATGTTTTCCATTTGTATGAGCATCTCCATGCTGCAAAAGTTGATTGAAAAGATATTGGAGGACCTTCGAGACTGTTGATTTGCCTGAGCTCGAGGGCCCAGTTACTCCCACAAAAAAGCAGCAGTTGTCGTCGTGGGCCAAAACATGCTTTGGTTTTGTCATTTGTCATAAAGTGAAGCGATTTCTTTACAAAACTCCTCCTCAAACGTTTATCTGCCTTTTTCCTTATCGTTCTACAAGAAAAAAACGGCTGCGGCAGCTGATTGGTGGAAAGCCGGAGGGTTGTAGAGGAGTTTTGAATCAAAGCTTTTGATCCAACAGTGATTTCACTGTTTTTTGTCGTCAATTATTTTGCAGCCTTCAGGAAGAGAGCACAAGCTGTTAGCTTTTTTGATGGGATTGCCAGAGAGATTTAGGCGTACCAACTTTGCTGGCTGTTCGGTCGTTGCTGTGTGTTTTCGGAACACACTAAATCTGGAGTTGAAGACACTTGATAGACTACTGACCTTCAGGATTTTGTTGAACGACACATCGAGCTGTTTAAGATGAGATATTCCCTTGAAGTGCTCCAATTCTTTAATGGTGTTGTGTGCCAAAAAGAGGTTTTCTAGCTCTGCTAACTGTCCTACGTTTTCGATTTTGCTGATTCGATTGTGGTTTAGGCAGATGGTGGTTAGTCTACTCAACTGGTCTATATTTTCGATCTTGCGAATTTTGTTATTCCACAAGTTCAACTCTACCAAAATTTTTAAATTACTCAAGTTTTCAATCTTGGAAATTTTATTGAAAGAGAGATTCAAATGCTTTAGATTTTGTAAATTGGATAAGTTTTCAATTTTAGAAATCCCATTATTTGATAAGTCCAAACTTTGCATGTTGACCAATCCGTTTAGATTTGAGATTTTGGACATTTTGGACATTTTGTTATAATTCAATGTTAGACTTTTTAATTTTTTTAATCCACAAAGCACCTGGAAACTTTCGATTTTATTATAAAACAAATTTAAATTTTCTAGTCTATTTAACCCACCTAACTGTACTCTGGAAATCTCATTATATGACACGTTTAACTCTTTTAAATTTTGAAAGCCTTTTAAGATCTTTACATTTCTAATTTTATTACTATTCAAGTATAAACTCTGCAAGTTCGGTAGTCCATTGATATTTTGCAATGCATTAATGTCTTTGATCTTGTTCGATGCTAAGCATAACACTTTTAAATTTGTTAATAAGTTTATGTTTTCAACGATTCTCAAACCACTAAGATTGTTTTTTGATAAATATAGGTATTCCAAGTTATTTAATTTCTTTGAAATTTGAAAATTTTGAATTTGGTTTGATGATAAACTCAACTTGTTTAAATTTCTTAAACTTTGTAAACTGCTTAAAGTTTTTGATTTTATAATTTTAAAATCTTTAATTTGATTTTCTGATAAACTCAAATTTATCAATTTATTGAATCCTGTATTAATTTCAACTTCACAAATCTCATTTTTAGATAAATTTAAAGCTAGCAAGTTTCTCATTTGAGAAAATCTTTCAATATTTGTAATCTTGTTATATTTCAAGTTTATAATTTTCAACTTGCTACACTCAACCAAATCTCCTATTTCTGTAATCTCATTAGATGATAAATCTAATTCCTCTAATTCAGTCAATCGATGTAAGTTTTCGATTTTAGAAATCTTGTTACAAGATAATGAAAGTTTTTTTAAATTCTTCAACTCACTTAAATTTTCAATTTGATTTATATTATTGAACGATAAATTTAAATCCTCCAAATTATTCAACCCATTTAAATTCTCGATTTTTGAGATTGAATTAAATGATAAATATAATTGTTTTAAACAGAAAAGTTGGTTTACACTTGTGATTTGTTCCAACTGGTTGATTGTTAAATCCAAATGTTCTAAACTAAACATACTCTCCAATCCTTCCATACTGTAGACACTATTAGCTGCTAAATTTAAAGTTCTCAAATTATATAATTCCTCAGAATTTTCCACACTTTGAATACGATTATGCGATAAATTCAAGTTGACCAAACCAGTTACTTCAGAAAAGCTACCAAAGTTTGAAATATGATTATTTGAAAAATCAATTGTCTCTAAACTTCGCAATATTGATATGTTTTTAATTCCACGGAGCTTTAAATAAGATATCTTTAAATATTTCAAATCCAAGAGGTTTATTCTACAACAATTTGTTATCATATCCATTTCTTTGAATATTGTAATTATTGATTTTGGTCTATCTTCATCATCATCCTCGTCGTGATATCGAGTAAAATAGAACGATTTGCAATTGTAGTAGGTATTAGGCAAATCCTTTAAGATAGGTCGCTCATTGCGGATTTTTTCACATTTCCATACATCAAAATCATAAATTGAATCAAGATTATAATATGAAATAATATTTCTAATTTCAGAATGCTCAAAAGATATTTCATCAGTGAAAAAAATAGAATTTTCACACAGTGTATCGATATAATCTATGACAAGTAACACTGATTTAAGAGCTGTAAAGGACATTAAATCCGAACCATTTCTTTTTTGTGTATCATCAATTGGAAGAGCAACTCTAATGACTAAATTTGTGGTGAAAAGACGTAATATCTTTTCAAATAAGAAAAGCCCATGTGAATTAAAAATTATATGCTTTCTCGATTTTGTCTTGATTGGTTTTGCAGGTTTTGTTTCTTGAATCTCAACTTTTTTGAATAATAGATAATGAGCAGCTAAGTTGACTACTGGATTTGATGAAAAAACAAATAGTACTGTTTTGTCAATTGGTAACTTGAAAAGTATGCACTGAAGGATATGAGGTGGTAACCCATTGAATATATTGTGATTGTAATGGTTAATGTCAGTAATATCAGTTTGTACGCCCATTCTGTGTTTGACAATTGAAAACATTCATTCAAAATGCTGTAGAGTTGAAAAATGGGAAAATTCTAAAAGCCTAACTTGAAGAAGAATCAACAATCTTGAGAGTCTATTCAAAAATTTATATGTTAATTTATCTGTTGATATATCTGGTGATAAGAATTGAGAAAAGTTGCTGAGACACTAATAAATTCAAAGCTGCTTGCATGGTGATGCGTGAACATGCCTGGTAATTTATGGGTTTGTTTAAGTGAAAACTGCAATTGCCTTAATTCAAGTTATGACTTTTAGGAATCAGAGTTTTATTTTGAATAATTATGTAATATTCAAATTGCAAGATTGCCAGTGTTGACTTCAAAAAGAGCATACTAATAATTGAACGACCCTGAATTTGAAGAAACGTGCCAATCCTTGTGATCATGAGAACCAACTTTAAGGCAATCTATTTCCCATAGGCTCCTAAAGCAGAAAACACTACAAGCAAGCAGAAAAGTGGGCAATAAACCTATACTGAAGAAGCAAAAGCATCAAAAACATCAAAAGCATCAAAAAGAAAGGATGACGCAAGTGATGCAAGTAGCACATATTTCTGCCGCTGCTACACAGTTCCTCACTGCTGGACTCGGTCTTCAGAACCAGCGGAACGGATGGCGTTTCCCAAAACAGCTGCGCTCTCATCTAAGATATAATGGATCAGATTGGAGCAAAAGTGCTTCTCACAACATTTTCATAGCTTGTTCCAGGCTGGTTATGACCATATCTATCAGAGGGGTGTTGCTATTCTAATTTAGGTGTTTTATTTGGTTACTGTCCTACTTTTTATATGTTCCAGCGATAATGTCTACTTTTCTTCCTGCTAATGTGTCCTATTTGGCGATATACAACCCAACATTTAGTAAGAACGATGATGAGCTTATTGACCAATTATTGTGTTTTATAACACCCCAGTCATCCAAGTTCTCAGAAAATGACTCTCACTGTGGTGAGGATAATACTTACAACAACATAAAACTAAATTCAATTGGCATAATTCAAGGTATTAATGGATTTGCCAGGAACTTTTCCAACAGATCTAATATCACTCATATTGATACTTTCAAGTCAAGGATTTTGGTATTCAATTTAGAAGAAGATTACTGGTTGATCATCTGCGTCAAAAAACTAACAATAGTTGAAAGCCCAAATCATGGTTTATTGCTTAATAATGACTTGATCACAAATTTAAACAATAATTTGACAAGCCTAAACATCAATAATTTGACAAATTTGAATAGATTAAATAATCCAAACAATTTAGAGCCATTAAATACATTGTCAAGTTCAGGGCAATGTATTAATGCTTACAATAATCGCAACAATAACAATACAAACAGCAGAATTGTCAGTATTACGAAAGACAATACTACCAATACTAGCAATCCTATTTCCAATAATAATTCATCGTCTAATATTAATAGATCTTTAAAATTTCATTATTCAACTAAAAATCTACCGGACACAAAAATCCTTCTGTTCGATGTAAATTTGGCATACGATATATTTAAATTGAGCTACGGTTCCTTCACTGAACTTAAAAACAATGTTTCTCCAATGAAGTTTAAAGAAATTTTAGGTGATTTTTGGTCTTCTTTTGTGTCTGATTGGAAAATTGATTCAAACTATCATTACCATTTAAGATTTTTAAACACATTTAAATTTTATAATCAGCATAATTATTACACTAATAATAAAGTATTTGATAATTTTGGTTTTAAAAACTTAATATCGATCAATTTACTTGATGATTTAAATTTTGTTAATAATGTTAATAACACAGAAATAAATGATAAGAAAACTGTTACATTGATAAGTCTTTATAGAGATAAATTGATTTATTTAAACTCACGTTTACTAAATTTTAAAAATATTTCCAATGGATTGATTGACTTGTTTATTTATAATTCATTTGCTACTCCAAAAGAGCCCACAAAGCATGATGAAATAAATAAGAACAATAACTATAATAATGAAAGTAATAATAAGAATAATGATAAGCCTAACAGTAATAAAAATATTCCACTCATTAGGAATAATAACATTCATGGATTTATATTTAGTGGATGGAATGGAATTTCAATCAATTCATTGATTTTAATATACAATTGGTTAGAAATTATTGATATCAATGGGTTTAAAAGCAAAGATTTACTCAAATCTACTTTTCCAAACTTGAATGATTTTTATAATATTAACGAAAAAAATAATAACTTAATTGATGAAGAATTTAATCCATTCGCTAAAACTTTTGATAATGCGATTTCTGCATTAACGAACTTTCATAATTTTACATCAAATCAAATTTTAAATATTAGAAATCCCTCAATGGGAAATTTAAGTAATTTATCAAATTTATCAGATAATATATTAACAAATAACATAATAACTAATAATATAGTGACAAATAATGTGGTTACAAATGGCATATCGAATGGTATAACTACTGGGTTTTCGACCGTTTTAAATACTACAAAGGATATAACTAAGCACATATTTTTCTGGCCATTAAAAGGAAATAATAATAATCATGAAAACAACCAAACAGGGTTCCAAAACGATATATGTGATATTAATGCTAATACCAATAGTAGTAATAACATTAATAGTAGTGGTAACACTATTAATAGTCATGATGAAGTTACTGATAATGATTTTGGTGATTTGATGAACAATAAGTATAATTCTATTATGGGTAAATATTTAATCGGGTTATGCGACGAAAAAAAAGAGGAAATAACCACGAAAACTATATTTCTAGAAAGTGAAGTTATTGATGATTTTAATTCTGAAAGTGAAGAGAGTGAAGAAAGTTTTGATGAAATCGGTGAAATTGAAAACAATAATGATATTGATTACGTTGGTATTGATAATAATGACAATGTTGAAGATAACAGCAATAGCAATGACAATAACAATAACGATAACAATAACAATAACAATAATAGTGACAATGACAATAACAGCGGAAATCTTAGAAATGATAACAAAAAATATGAAAAAAAAGAAGAATATTTAATAATTTATGAAGTTTTGAAAATCAAGTTTATATTGATTTATAAAAAAGAAAGTAATTTAGAAGAAATAAAGTCCAAATTTTTTTATTTAATAATTAAGAAGAGTTTGGATGAATTATATATAATTTTGAATGATTTGATTTATTATAACTTAAAATTAAACAGTTTATTGGGAGATAATAAATGAGAGTTCTCGAGGTTTTTATTTGCTGTTTATTTGCTGTTTATTTTTTATTAATTATATTTATATTTATATTTTCACATTCTTTCAATTGGTTCATCAACTACTTCATTGAGTAAAGGTTGATTATATGATCTTTCATCATTTAATGATAAGCCCTTTTTGAAGAACAATGGCAAATAATCATCAATAAAGATTACTTTGTTGAATACTAAAGTGCCAAATACCAAAAAGGAAAACCCTATTAATTGTAAGAATTTGAAATATTCCCAGCCTAGATACATTGATACGAACCAAACTAGTAGGGTTCTGCAGGTATCAATAGTTGATCTTGAAGTTGCACTTAACTTGTTTGTTATTGAGATTCCAAAAAAATTGAAACACGAAATAGACATCATAATAGCGATTGAGGATAATAGAATGTTTGAATTATTGAACATTTGAGAAAAAGCCTCGACTAAGTTGAATGGACCAGTGCCAATGAAAAGATGCAAGAAGACCATTGAAATAAAAGTTATAATGGTGCCATAAGAACCTTCATAACCAACGACTTTTGCAGGAGTTATTTGTAATTTTGATAAGATGTGCTCTTCTAAGACAAATTGAGAGGCAGTGAAAATTTGAGCTAATAGGATTAAGCCAATACCCGCAAAGACTTTCCAGTTGACGGATTTATTGATTTGATTGTTTATTTCATTTGCAAGTTGATTTGGTATGGAATTTTGTTCTTGATTATGATTTTTGCTGCCACTAAGACCGACAATTCCCACACCTAAAAAGACTAGAGATAAGGATAACCACTCGACTCTAGTGATGTGTTTTTTCAAAAAAAAAATGGAAAATAAAGCGACAAAAATAACTAGAGCACCTCTTGTCATCTGGTAAATAGAAACTGGAGTGTATAATAAGCCCAAGTTCATAAGAGTTGTACCTAAGATATCGCAAATAGTGGGGAAACATAGGATCAAGGAGTCTTTGAAGGACATTTTTTTTTCTAATTTGATTTGATCGTGGTCATTACTGTCATTGATATCATTATCGTCTGTCAACAAAGATTTGTAGTTTTTCTTTTGATAATCGTTGATCAAATAATTGGTTAAGACAATTAACCAGCAAGTTGACTCACCAATAAACATTTGCAAAGTCTGTAAAACAGGTTGCTCGAATTTCTTTTGGTTAGATGGATTTGGGTCTTCACAGTTGTCGACGCATTGGTTATCCTGATATTTTGTAAATATAGAGTTCAAGCAGCCAGTTGTTAAGACGCCTGCAACCAAGAAAATTAACGTAAGTGAATTAGAAGTAAGTTTTGCCATCTCCAAACGATTTGAGGGAAACAGTGCAGTGTGAGAAAGGTATAGAGCGAAAGTTGAGAGCAGCAGGTGTGTTATATCTTGTGTTGAAAGTGCTTTCAACAGCTATATCTATAGTTGTATCTATGAGTGGATCTATTTCTGTTTCAACGAAAGACAGAGCAAAGAGACAGAAATAGAGATGGAGATAGAAGATAAAGAAAAGATAAAGAAAAGATAAAGAAGATCCATCGCTCCTTATCTCTGTTGTGATAAGTCGGGGTATGGGCGAAACGCACTTTAGATGTAACACTTCGGACAAAACGCATATTGCTTGCTCAAGCGTAAGTTACGCTTGGAGACTGGTCACGCGCAAGGGTCTGTAGTAATATCATAGACAGGGGTTTATAATTAAGGGTCTATCATTGGGGTTTGTATTAGGGCTCTGGATATAACAGACCTATATATATTCCCGTGACATATACCAATATAGACTGTGTGCTCATAGCTCGCAACGCAAGCGGATCTGGAATCTAGAGAAGTGTCTGCTTTCCACGTGCTGTGCTTAGTCAGAACGGAAGTGGAGTCTTGCGTTTTTGGAGTGAAGAATATATCGCAGGATCAGAGCTCTAGCAGACACCAAAGGATAACATTGAACTCTTTTCAGGAATCACCAAATAGTCAGTTACACATTGTTTTCATCTGGATATCAATAATATACAAAAATGGTATGTTTCCAATCCACAATATCTAGCTATGGATAGCATTACAAAAAAATGAGCACCTCGAACACTATGATCTCCAAATCCGAGCAGAAAGAGATAATAGGAAATTCAGATAATCAGCGAATACGAAAATAAAATTCTTATGAATGTTCATCATCACACCTCTCAAAAAAAAGGCTTTATAAATATGCTTAAATCATATGGAGATTCAATTGCTGAATCTTGCTGGACAGCTTTTAAGTTAAAGATTCTATTGATTATTCAAGGTAATATACAGAGCGGGTGAAGTATTTTCAAAACCAAATCAGAACCAAAATCAACTGTAGAACAAATGAATTGATTGTCGTTATTACACAATTACATTAAAACAATTGGTGTTTATTTTATTTATAAAAATGACTAAATGAAACACCTGGAATATCGTCATTGGACAGTTTGTAAAAATTTTTCATAAGTTTTCAAACACTATATCAGTATCTTCATTAGAGTATTTTACAATTACCTTGAATAATTGAAGACACCAAAAAGAGCAAAAGAACAAAAAAATATTCAACAACTTCTGTTCTAGTATCTTAAATTTCAGCTATTAAAACAGCAGCAAATATTTTATCATTTTATTCTTTTTTAATATTACATTACAATCAATCAATATTTACCTGAAGATGATCCCCAGTAGCTAAAATGGAATTATAGCCTAATAAACAGTAAAAAAATTAATTTCTTTCAAAACTTGTTATATTATTTTATTTTGTTTTAGTTGAGATATTTTTCAATTATTTTTTGTCTGTTGTCTATCGCTATCTATTTACATTCTTTGCTAAAATCAACAACAAATAACCAATAACAATAACTAACTTATTTTCTTTATTTTTTTATTTCAATAGGGTAGAGTTAGAACAAAAACCGTCAAAAGAGCTTCAAAAGCTTTAATCGAACGTTATTATCCAAAATTAACCTTAGATTTTGAAACCAACAAACGTTTATGTGATGAGATTGCTGTTATTCCATCCAAACGTCTTAGAAACAAAATTGCTGGTTATGCCACCCATTTAATGAAAAGAATTCAAAAGGGTCCAGTTAGAGGTATTTCATTTAAATTGCAAGAAGAAGAAAGAGAAAGAAAAGATCAATATGTTCCAGATGTTTCTGCTTTGGATCTCTCCAGAACCAATGGTGCCTTGGACTTGGATAACGAAACTAATGAAATAGTTAAGTCCTTAGGTCTTAAATTACCAATCAACGTCATCTCTATTTCTTCTCAAAGAGTTCACCGTTTCAAAAGAAGAAACTAAATAAAATCAAAATTAAGTTTAATCAAATAATGAATTTATTTTTGAATTTTCAGATTTAATTTTTGTTTATTTTTTTTTTGTATAAAATTAATTAATTAAATATTTAAATTCTAAAAATAAATCTTATCTCTTAATTGACTCCTAAATAAATTTGTTCATTGTATTATTAGTTTAATTGAATTTGTGCTTTATCTCTCGGCTTAGACAATAAAACAAAAACACTGATTTATATATAATTATCTTTAGTTGTCTTTATCTTTGCTCATTTCTATCATATTTTTATAGGTAGGTAATCATCAACAAGTACGGTCCAAATATCGCAATGTTTAAATCGTAATTTGAATCGTAATTTGAAACAGATTATTTATCCAACACAGATGTGCTACTCAGTGCCTTTATGTAATCCTAAAAATGCACCAATATTCAATAAAATAATTAAAGAAAGCATTTTCTTCTTCAAATAAGTATACCGATAAAAATTGGCAAAAGAATGCTCCAATTTAGATCACTAATAAAGGACGCAGCTCTATTAGTAGGTGCTCCATTATCATTATATTTGTATCAAATCAATGCTAGATACAGTAATCAACCTTATGATATCTTGCCCAACGATATGTTGATTCATTCAAAAATGATCGAATACGACAAAAATAATAGTTTAAATGATAAATACATCGTATACAGTGACACTTTTATAGGTAGAGAAATCGATATTTCAGAAAACCTAGTGAAGATATTTGGAAATAAAAAAAACTTAAATGAACATGTTTTATTAAAATTTTTTCAACACAAAATTATTTAAACTAGAAGCAAAGTTGATTGGCAAAGAAAAATTTCTTAAAAAACCAAAAACTCTAGACACAATTGTTGAAAATGAAACTCAAAATCAGGATAGTAATTGTATCTACATTGATGACAATAATAACATTGCTAATATTTTTGAAATTATAACATTCTCCAGTAATTCTCATCTTCTAAAATGGCAAATGTATCCAAAATATTTGGTGTCTTTTTTTGAAAAAATATCAAATTATGGGTTCCCATGGAGATTAACGAATGGAGGATATCTGGAAATATTTATCAGGTTTATATTAAATCAAAAAGATGAAAGGCCTGAAAATAACAGCAACGATAATGACTTAAATAGTCTGGACAACATAAAAGAAGCTGGTAAACTTCAAATATATTTTTCTTGTATCCTCGAGTATAACAAATTTGGCAATGTTCAGAAGGAAGCGCCCACATTTGCAATTTGGTTACATAGACTTTATGCTAAATTATTGTTAGATATAGCAACAGAGGATATTAAAAATGAGTTTGACAGCTTTAACAATACGAATTAATCACAATAACAAAATAAAAATGAAATATCACCAACCAAGAAAAAACATATGCATCATCTAAAATGCACTGCAGGGATTTACGAAACATAACATGTATAACCGTAGTCATGCAGATTCTTACAGACTACAAAATTTGCAAAGAAAAGTAAAAATAAAATTCAAGTAAACGATAAGTAAAGATAAAATTGCATCAACATAAAGTTAATAAGATAAAAACATAAACAAAATATAAACAAAAACATAAATTTGATATAAACAAAAACATA